>JBBPOJ010000238.1:0-35112 GCA_038091395.1 Leccinum rimulosum
CCAAAAGCAAACATCCCCCCCAAAAGAAGCGCTCCATAGTCCAAATTGACGTTCACTTCAACCGTACTAGACATGGGCAGATGTCAGAACAGCACAAATAGAATGATAGAGGTGGAGGGGAGTTTTACAAGATTATTATTCCCATGCCCTTATCATTATAAGTGGATGCGGTGGCGAGGAAGTTTAATTCTGGCTTCGAGTTGATGGACACTGCCCTGGCAGATCTTGATATGGCCCCTTTTCGACATCAGAATGGGGCTATGTGGATCCTTATCCTGACAAACAATGTCTCCTTTGAAGTTTGGAAACGATTCGTTCGAGAAAAAAAATGTCTGTAAGAGAACATACCTTGTGGGGGAGAGGTGTGGCAGGAGTACAATGATTATTTAGTAGAACTTGAAAAGAAAATGTCTGAAAAGGCTCGGCGCTATCGCCGGTAGTATCGGCGACTCGGAGCGGTCTGGAATGGCGTCAGGCCATTCATTATTGTGCCGGTGAGGCTATGAATTACGGTCGTACTAGTACTACACAGTGCCAGCCAACAGGAAGCGCCGTTCCGGCGATTTCCGACAATTTGTTTTTCGGCTTGCCCGGGCCATCGCGCTTCCATCGTCACCGCCTCGAAGAAGCACTGGTGTCGAGCTCCGAGTCGTGATACAATTCGGCGGCAGGTCTACAGACTTGTTCACATGACCCCTCCCACGAGATGTTCATGATGGTATGTAAAGATAATCTGATCGGTAGGCCCGCGATTTGACGAACTTCATTAATCGTTCCTCTTTGTTCAAAGGGCAGAACACGGTGCTAACATTCGAGTTGTAAAACTAGATGATAAGTATTCAACAGCGCACAATATAGCAGACACACCACGAGGTCCTCCAAAGAGAGTCCGGTGACACGACAACAGAGCATGCTGTACAGGTGGTCTACCAACACCCATGGATTTGTTTACTTGCCGGAGCGCAAATTCAAATTTTGCTCCCGTTCAATCAAGGTGGTTGTTTCAAGCAATCATAACGGAGATAGGCTGCATGATACCCCACAGTGGGTCATAGTGCCCGCGCTACCGGGGGCAGCGGAATGAATGGCTGTCGGTTGTTTGGCGAATCCGATACCTGATCAACCAATGTACGTGTTCAATCTGCTCCCCTTAGTGCTGTACCAGCGAAACGGACTAGTGTGTGATTCCGATCACAGGCTGACATCACAGCAGATGCCCGCATAGCACTTCCGGCTCCGAGCCAAGAGCCCCCATCCTGTTCAGTTAACCGAATTGATGATACCCCAACGTTGTGGAGCTACCGAAATAGCGTGACTGCGCCAGGTTTGCCATTCCTTGCTCCCAGTCTAGATCTGTGATTGCGACGGCATACTTGCCAGAGTCCGGGTCGTGTCCAGGGTCGTGGCTCCATCGGATACCAATGGGCTGATTGGCATGCTGGCACGGGTGGTACTTCCGTGGTGCTTCCGAAGTACCACCCGTTCCTGCATGGTTTCAACGTGGAGACTATCATTATGGGTCCACTCGCTTCCCCAAACAATGCACGGCAGGGTGACGCATTGAGTTGGATGTGAGGATGCCTGTTCCACTGATTACAATGGCTAGCGATTGGCAGAGTTGACCCTCGACGCTTTCATGATGATCGCCTAGCTAGATCAAAGTTAACGATATTTTAAATTTATTAGCGCTTTAGCCTTGAACAACCTCGGGCGCCAGTGTAGACTCCGTCAAGCGGTGAATTGATCGCGTCAGACCCGGTGAATGGTGACATTGGCCATTAATATTGGCGAGCCTCGTTCGCAAAAACACGCTCACGACCACGTGTACTACGAGCCCTCCCAACACCACGCTCAAACAGCGTTTACGAGGCTGCACAAAGGCATGTCGTTGCATGTCAGTACATAGTCAGATAGGTGGCGATGCTGGGGGTACAAACAGAATGGAGTAGGTAGTAGCAAGGGCGTTTAGCAAGATTATGAATAGATTGGAATAAAAGGGTAGTCCGTTGTGGAAAGATAGCGACGAGGAAGCAAAACGCGACAAAACTGGTCATACAGCGAGAGGACCCTTGAAGCCGCCACCACGCCGCGCAGCAAGTACTCCGCGAATAGCCACAACAATAACCGAAAACGTAACAACAATCCTAGTAGAATGAGGTAAGCGGATGCCGCTGAAATCACGTTTGAGACGCTTCTTACCAAATCAACCAGGCGAAAGCCTCCAGGGCGTTCAGCTGCCCACAATAGACAAACACGTCTTGAGAGCTGCGGGTATTCCGGTTTAAAGCGATCCACCATATTGAGAATCCACACTCACACACAGTTCAATCCACCGCCAAGAGTGGTAGTGATGCTGGCTGCGCCTGCAGTCCAGAAAATCCATGTGAGGAGGAAACTGCATTGTGTCAGTGGACCGAACGCGAGAATGAACCCAGTGGGGCTTACAAGCCAATATGAGATCCAACGCTGCTCATCACGCTATCCCGCAGGGTGAAGAAGAAGAAGATGTACAATGCAGACAGCACGATCGTCCATATGGAGGTGAACAAGAGGAACGCAGTTTGATTGTGTTCGTCAGCACTGAAGTAGTTGTTGTATTTGTTGAAGTTAGTGACGAGAAAGGCAGATATCGCGAGCTACAGAACCCTCAATCAAATTGTAGCTCCGGAGTAACCATGCACATACCTCTATGATGCTGAGAAAAATCAGCAATCCGAGTACAACTGCGGAGAGATTCAGATGTGACTCATTGACAATGTGGACCACATATGCGTACTGGGGTGTCCCTTGCGAATCAAATCTTCGAGAGCCATTTTATAGATATACGGGAAGTGAGTATGGTATCTCGGAGAGGTCGTGAGTTCGTGCAAGTGATCGTAAGTAAGAGTGGTGCCAGTGGAACGTCCGACTGAGCCACAATTATATTCAACATGTTCGGAGTGGCTATGCTTATATTTCCCACTCCGGCGCGGTCAGGGCCTGACGTCACAAGCTGCGCTCTGCTGATAAAAAGTCCAGTGGTGTAAATCGATATCATACAAGGGTAAGTGACAATGTGTACGCAAACTAATTTTCCTTGGCCCAGTATAAATAAAAATTTAAACACTAACAAAACAGAAAGTTCAGCTGAATAGGATCAAAAGACTTTGCTTATGGAGGAATCTTCATCTGGGACACAAACTCGGTCCCCCGGATGCAGATCACTACAAACAATCTTGGGATTGACAATGCGGAATTTATCCAAAGTGGAATTGTGGCGACGAGCAATTTCCCAGCAGGTATCACCGGATTGTATGACGTAGGGAATCGTCGTGCTGGGACAAGGCGCGGGTGCGGCATGAGTGGGGGAAAAGGCGAGCCGCCAGATGAGTAAGAGGACGACCGTGATGATGAGGAAGAAAGGAAAAAGGGTTCGGTAGGCGCCTCCTCGCAGAACGTGGCGAGTGCCGCGCTGGAAGGGGTAGTCGGCCACGTCAGCCGTCCGTTGCACAGACACATTTAAAAGACAGTGTACACACCTCATCCACTGCGAGAGGTTGGTAGCCGTCCACACGAGCAGACGCAGCTTCGACGTCATCACCTCCGAGTCCTTCCGCACAGACGGCAGTGGGAAGCTGAGCGACTATTATACAGCATTAAGAACGTTGCCCGCTGAGGGAGAGTCAGGACGGCACCTTGAGTCAATTCCCCAAACTCGGAGCCCTCTGGACCTTTGTACAAGAGCCCCTCCTGATCACGAAAGTAGTAGGACCCGGTATCGGCATCGTAGCCAATGCGTTTCACTCCCTCTGGTAGTCTGTAATCGTCCTAAACATGGCAGCATCAGACCAGAATTGCCATGTGAACGAAAGGTGTACCTCGTCGTATTGCGTCCAGCGCCCCATTAGTCTATGACGTGGTCCAGCCAAGAGTTGGGTGGTGCAGTGACTTGACAGCCTGGCATGTACGAAAAAGGAAATTCGGTATAATACGGACGACCTCTGCTCCCAACTGCCATGACCGACGTTCAGGCTCCTCCTCTCAACCAAATCCCACCACAAGCATCGCCCACTGATCCTGATGATGATGAGACTCAGCCCGCTGCACCGAACGAGCCCGCTACCGAGACGCTCTATATCCAAAATCTCAACGAAAAGATCAAGGTCGATGGTCAGCATACGCCAACTCGTGCTCATTCCAGTCATCTGACGACATCTGGAAATAGTGCTCAAAACATCCTTGCGAGGCCTTTTCAGATCATATGGCGAAGTTCTGGATGTCGTCGCCCACAATAATCTACGAATGCGCGGTCAAGCGTTCGTGTCGTTCGCATCACCTGAGATCGCCGCTAAAGCAATGAGGGAGGTCCGTGGATTTCCTTTGTACTCAAAACCTATGGTAGGACATTTCTTGTTCATTATCACTACTACCATCGCTAAGATCCCACCACAGCAAATATCGTTTGCCAGAACGAGGTCAGACGCTGTCGTGAAACGACTAGATGCTGAAAGCTTCGAGGACCACAAAGCTCGCAGAGCAGAGCACAAGCGTGCGTATTACTCGTCGTTTCATCGTCTTCAACTTATTCATGTATTACATCAAGAGACCACTCGTTACTCTAATCCCCTCAAGCAAAAGTTCCGTACGAAAAGAATGGCTGCAGAAGGTAGATCTACACTTACTTTCATTTACCGTCCGGCTGACGCATCGTTATCAGTGGATGGCGCTTCTGCGGCCCCAGCTCCGAAGCGACCAGCCGTACAGATGCCCGACGAATATCTTCCTCCAAATAAGATCTTGTTCCTGCAAAATTTACCAGAAAGTGTTACAAAAGATCAACTCATGGCGCTCTTCTCCCAGTTGGCCTCTTCTCCCCTTTCCTCAGCCTCATTTTTTGACCGTTATCCATCAGATATCCAAACTTGTACGAAGTCCGTCTTATCCCAACAAAACGAGACATTGCATTCGTGGAGTACATGGACGAGTCGAGTGCAGGCGTTGCCAAGGATGCTTTGCACAACTATAAACTCGACGGGGAGAACAAGATAAAGGCAAGTATCTCATTTTCTCGTTTTTCTCGTACTTACTCGTCCCAAGATCACCTTTGCACGCAAGTAACCGCTTATTGTATGATTGTTGTAAGCTTTCTGTAATGAGAATAACTTCCGCCTTTCTGTCTTCGGTTTTTTGCCCCCTTTGTGAACATTTTTGCGCCACACGCGTAATGGCAAGCACCATACATATATGCCATGAGACTTTGCGAGCTGGTGCCTCACCGCAGACTGGAATTTTAACGAATTCTGCTGTGTCGGAGAGGCACCCTGGGACCCGAATATATGTTGCCACAAAACGCGCGATTCAGCATTCACTATTTGTCCCACTCTGAGGATCGTCTTGAGGCCTACTCTTCTTGAACCGCTACCACCATCAACATACACATAAAACTTCGAAATTTCAGACAAGCTACAAACCATGCCTCTTGATTTTGTGCGCAAACCAACCTGAAAAACGAGCCTTTGCTTACCTTTGTTTTTGGCAGGACGACGAAGAACTTGAATTTTCGAAGGGACTAGAAATCGTCACAGAATACATGAGTACGTATCGCAGACCATCAGAATCCTACCACTTGCCTATGCATGTCGTCTGTCCTCGTTTTAGGTTCAGAAGCGAAGGCGATAGGTTCCGAGTCGCCCACGTCTCCTGTCATCCGATTGGAGTACCTGCAGAACTTTACAGAACAAAAGGCGATGGCGTTCAACCGTTCGCCATCACCGATGAACATCGATTCAAATGCTGACGACATGCAAAGTGGGTCTTGATGTCGATACCTCTTTTTGCCTTCGTCCCTCGCTTTGATCACCAGTGCTGATACGGTCAACCAGTCGTGGAACGTAGGTTGTTTTTTTTCGACAGGCATGCCACCGCCCGATCGTTTCCATACTCATCGCCATCTACATACAGCCATCAGTGCCGTTGCCCCCACCACTGTCGCGAAGCAGCCGTCACCGACGAGCGCTACGCATCCAGCGGCCGGAACTTCCGTCCCTTGCAAGAGACCTACGCATGTACACAGCACGCCAGGCCCGCCCTCAGTACCTCATTTGCCAGGCACCTTACCTCACCCGGCGAAACGTTTTCACGCCGCCGCGGTCCCAAATGCCGCATTTTCGCGCGAGCAAGTCGATAGGGACTACGGCGAGGATCTAGAGCCCTTCATCATCGCACACGACGCGTCTGCCCAAGCACTCCTTGACGCGGCCCAGCTCTCTTGGGGAACGGTGTACGAAATCGCACGTGGCATTTCTAAAGGAAGTTGGCAGTGGTCTTCGGTAACCCGGGAGAAGGTGAATCAACTCCGCGGGACCAATGCCCAGGCTGCACCTAACGTGGTGGCCGTAATGAAAGGCAACGGCCGCGAGCTGCCAAGGGCGGTCGCGGCCGAGGTTTGGATCGAATACGACCGCGAGCAGGACGCGATACTCGAAAACGAAGGCCGCGGACTTGGCGGAAAGGGTCATTGGAAGGGCAAGGACGACTGGTATGGCGGGAAAATCCAGCAGGTTGGCAGGCTCGTACGTGGCGCGCATGGTCGGTACTCCATACATCTCGAAAAACCAGAAATCCGCCGGTCACACCGCTTTTCCCGCTTCCTCGGATCACGCCGACTCTTGCAAGTCCGTGTGGCCGACGACCTCCTTTACAAGCATGGCGATGATGTCCGGTTCTTGTTATACTCGAAGAGATTCATCCTGTGTGGGCGAGTATACCAGCCTTTCTTTGCAAAGGAGGGCAGTATATACTTGCTGGAGATAAACCAAGACTTCGAAAGGATTCCTAGTGAGGCAGACGGTGATACTCTTCGGATTTTGATGAAGGAGTTCATCAACTGGCATAATCCACCTGACCAAAACAGCCAGCAGGTAGGAGTATCGCTCGCAATAGATCTAAATCTAATGCCGCGGTCTCTAGCCAATAAGCAAGTGGTCAACTCGTTGGGCACTGGGACTATCCACCTCCGTGCCCACGGTTGTTTTTGATCCCCAATACATCTACGAGATACCAGACATATGTAAGTGCGCTTCTTGTCATGTTTTTCATTCGGTTGATTGTTTTTATAGATGTTAGCCCCCAGGACTGGCAGGGCAAGGCGCCTTCTGAAAAGGTGCTCACAGATGGTTGTGGCTTTATCAATGGAGCCGCCCTCACTCAAATTATGAGGATGATGAAGTACAGCAGCAGACCCACTGCTGTGCAGGGCCGTATTGCTGGATCGAAAGGAATGTGGGTTTTACACCCTGACCCTCTTCAACAGGTCCCAGATGGGCCGGCGAGGATCTGGATTCGGCCATCCCAGACAAAGATCAAGCTTGGCCTGACATCTGTGCTTGGCTTAGCTCAGAGGACCTTTGATTTGCTTGCCCCTTCTCGAGTTGTGGGGCCAAGTCATCTTTCTTCACAAACCCTCATCAATCTGTCTTTCAATGGTGTTGATCATCAGATTCTGAAGGATTTGATGGGACAAGGCTTGAGGGAGGAGATGGAACCTTTCATGAGATTGGAGAAGTCCCAGGAGATGGTTGTGCTTTGGAAGGCAGTTGAAAGAGCAGGGGCTGTTACAGTAAGCAGGCTCAAGAGACTGCTGGCTGGACAAGCAAGGGCTCTGGGATTTGGTCGGCTTCGTCCTGTGGAAAATCAAGATCAAGAGGAGGATGAAGATGAGGATCTAGACCATGTCTCATTGGATACCAACCACAAGAAATTCTCTGGGCAGCCCTTATCCCTTCATGAATCTGTCTTGGAACTTCTCCAGTCAGGTTTTGGTCCACTGGAATCAAACATCCTCTTCAAGAAGCTAGAGTCTATCATGACTGTTGTTTTGGATGACTATGTAGAGAAGTTCCACATTCCAGTGGGTGACTCATGTGAAGCATACATTGTTCCTGGTAAGTATTTTCTTTCTTTTGCTTCTTCACTTATTGTGCCTTAGATCCTTTTGGAGTTTTGGAGGAAGGCCAAATTCATTTCAGATCATCTGAGCCCATCATCAATCACTCTACTGGTGATCAAATAGATACTGTTCTTGGAGAAGTTCTTGTAAGCTTTTATTCCTACCTTTTACTTTATATCTCTGATTCTTTGAAATCTAAGGTATCCAGAAATCCAACAAGACTTCCATCTGATGTTCAGAAGGTAAGAATCTCTATATCTTATTATTCATGATCTATCATGAGGAATAGGTCCAAGCAGTTGCTCATCCCAAGTTGAGCAATTATTTCAATGTGATTGTGTTTCCTATCAAAGGGAAGCAATCTCTGGCAAGCTTTCTTGGTGGTGGAGGTGAGTATTTTTCCTTTGGATATATAAGCAAGACTGAGATTGTTTCTTCCAGATTATGATGGAGGTATGTAATGCAAACAAGAGCTGATGGTCAACTTATACCTCTTCCCAGATACTGTGATGCTGAACTGGTACAAACCCTTGGTAGAGCAATTCAAAGGCTATCCACTTTGTATAGCTCCTTCCATCTCTGATTACTTTCAGAGAGAAGTAGAGCATGTCAGGGACTTTGACAAGAGAGTCTCTGAACTTGAGCCTCAAGAAGCACAGCAGGCATTCCAGAAGGTTCTTTTGTTGGGACTTGGAGAAACAAGAGTGGGGCTTTATTCAAAGTTCCATGATGGAGCAGTATATGAGCTTGGATATGCACATCCAACAGCAATCCACTTGGCCTACATGTCAGTTCCTTCTTTTCTTTGGGGACATTACTAAAATATAATCTAGGTTTACCACCTGCTTGGATGCAAGCAAGACTGGACTCAGAGTCAAGCAACATGTCTTTGATGAAGATAGACATCAGTGGGGAGCTAAGAAACCCTGGTATACATGGAAACTAGAGCAGGCAAAGGGTGCCAACAATAACAACAAAAAGGCTTGTCTCAAGCGCCAAGGCTCACCCTTTATTCTGGATGCTTTGGTTGAGGAAGGTGAAAGTCTGAGGAATCAGATGCTTCAGAAGTATAGGGCACTCAGAACCAGGTTCCCTGAAGAAGACAAGGATCTCTGCAAACCTTGGCTTGAAGCAAAGGCCAAAGCTGCACAAGCCAGAACACATAGGATTGATGGCTTCAGTGTCAACTTGGAGGATATTGAAGCCCATGTGGATGAAGCATTCAAGGGATACCAGAGGGCCGTAGCCATTAGTGGCAACAAATCTGCAGCTGAGAGTTCATTCGCTCGAGATGCTCACTATGAGAAGGTCGCACACGGCTTTGCTGACACTCCAAAATTCCGAGGCTTTTTGTTCTTTTCTGATGATGATGTTCAGATACTCAAGGCATCATTGGCTTGTACAAAGTCACTTTCGTTTGGCTTTTCCGTTGCTTTTAACACCTTATGCACGATCAAGGCCCGGGCACAGGCTGGTGGCCATGCGACCATGGTTCAACAGTTTGTGCAGTGTATGTCTATCCCTGGTGTCGTTGCTCGTACTTTCTCTCGACTCCAAACTCAGGGTGATGATACATAGGATTTACCCTCTTGTTTTACTTACATTTGCCGTGTTGTACAACTTTCCCTCGTGATACACGATATCTTGACAGCTGCGTGCGTGCGAAGATGATTAGAATAAGCGTGAACCCCGATTTGAGAAACCGCACCAACACTTATCTCTCTTCTCACAACTCTCTCTCTCCGTCGACGTCCTTGCACTCTATCCTCTCTCTCAACCGCCATGTCTTACCAGGTCTTCTGTCTAGGTAACCCTCTTCTTGATGTGCAGGTCAGAGACGGAGAGAAACTCTTGGAAAAGTATGATCTCAAAGCCAACGATGCCATCCTCGCCGAGGACAAGCATCAACCGATGTACGTGAATCGAAATCGCCATCAACAACGCCCGCGAGAGTGCTGATGTCGTCCATTACAGCTACGAAGAGATCGTGAAAAACTATCCCGTCACGTACGTTGCTGGAGGAGCGTCCCAGAACGCTGCGCGTGGGGCGGCTGTGAGTGATCCACACGATCGTGAGCTCGATTGATCTGACGACACGACCACGCTAGTACATCCTCCCTCCCGGCTCGGTCGTGTACACGGGAGCTGTCGGTAACGACGACCTTGCCAACCAATTGAGGGCGGCGAACAAGCGGGAAGGGCTGGACGAGGTCTACCTCGTCAAGGACGGCAAGAAGACGGGTGCATGTGCCGTGGTAATCACGGGCCACCATCGGTTCGTGATTTCGTTTCGTTTCGTTTCGTTCGTGAGTTGCAGTCGTTGACGCGAGGATCGATAATCGTTCTAGGTCGTTGGTGACGACGCTGCGCGCCGCCGAGTTGTTTGAAAAGTCGCATCTCTTGTCGTCTACGGTCGCCCCGCTCGTGGAGGGTGCCAAGGTCTATTACGTCGAGGGCTTCTTCCTCACGCACGGCATCGATTCGGTGCTCCACCTGAGCCAGCATGCGTCGGCGAACAACAAGGTATGCAGTCCTCCCCCCTTCAATCGTTCGATGCCGTCATCTCATCACACACACACACGCGCGTCCGCACGCATATACACACGCATTGCTTATCGTTCTCGTTGTGGCTCCCACACGCACACGCACAACAAATTAATTATAGACCTTCATCCTCAACCTCTCCGCGCCCTTCATCCCCATGTTCTTCAACAAGCAGCTGGAGCAGGTCCTCCCCTACGCCGACATCGTCATCGGTAACGAGTCCGAAGCGCAAGAGTACGCCAAGGCGGTACTCAAGAAGGACACGACCGACATGGCGGAGATCGCGCGCGGCATCGCGACGTACGACAAGAAAAACACGAAGCGCCCGCGTATCGTCGTGATCACGCAGGGCTCTGAGGCGACCGTCGCTGTCGACGGTGCGAAACCGGACGTGCCCAAGGTGTACGCGGTAACGCCGATCGCGAGCGAGCAGATTGTGGACACCAACGGCGCTGGCGACGCGTTCGCGGGCGGGTTCTTGGGTGCATACGTCGCTGGAAAGAGTCTCGATGAGTGCGTCGAGGCGGGACACAAGATGGGCGCCATGTGTGTTCAGCTGGTACGTAGCCCGTTTTTTCCCCATCATGTGCGAGGCCGAGGTTGATGGATCACTTTTTTTCTTCTTGTACCAACAGGTCGGTCCACAGTTCAAGTGGCCCAAGGTCCAGGTGCTTTAAACTTTATAAGGTAACGGATTCGGTTTATACCGTATGTATCATATCCTCCTCGCTCTCAACAGCGAGACACTCGTGTATCGTTACTGGATGCTCTCATCACATCAACTATATGAATGCGTTTATTATTCCCGCCGAATGTAAATCGTGATATCATATCAGCTCAACTGCATCAATATGCGTGGAAGAATTTCAGTACATTTCTACGGAAAGGCGCGGCGTCCACGCGCGCAAAGGCGTAATGTAGTGCGAAAGTCCAACCAAAAAAAAGTCACCGGAGAAGGACTATGAGAGTGCTATGTCAATAAAATATCATGTGTAGAGTATGTGCTCATGAAGGGGGTGGGGACGCGAGAGACTCCTGCGTCAGAAACTGGAGCATCAGATCAAGCACGGGGGACCCTGCGTTGCTCGCACTGACCTGAGTCAATAACTCGGCTAGCAATGGGATGGTCAACAGGGGGGAAAAGAAAGAAGAAAGAAAAGCCGACCTGGGTTCAACATGGGTTCACCGTCCTCCGTGAGTATTTGTTCCAAGTCGAGAGAGTGCTCTAGATGTGTCGTATGATGCGATGGAAAAGGATCGTCATCGCTAGGAGAGAGTAGATGGTGAACGATGGTAGTTTCGCCATCGGAGCTGCCATGGTTTAGTGGTCGGCCTGCACCTGGTGAAGAGATATGTTTCGAGGAGACTCGCACTCTTGACACTTGGTCGTCGATAGAATAATCTTCATCTATGGTGTCGAGCACTGAATCGACAAATATTTCGGTCATATGCAAAATTTGACTCACTGTCAATGCTACTCCCCGAAGGCGATACTAGCGAAGGATCAATCACACTGGTATCATTGTCCATTCCGCCAGGATCGAGTGAGGGGTCGACAGCCACGACGGGGCTGCTCTTGCGCGATGGTGATGATTCGCCGTTACTTGATGAACTTGTGGCGCTCTGCACTTGTTCGTTGGTCAGGATGTCGGGTGATTGCATTATGGTGGTAGCACGATAATACTGCGGTGGTGCATTGTAATAGGGGTGAGCGTAACCGATGACATGAGGGGGTGGTTGTGAACCATCGCCAGCCCAAGGAGGTGCAGGTTGCCAGGTTGCTTGATGTAAGCGGGTTGCGGAGGTAGGAAGGCTCGCGGCTTGGGAATAATGACCATCGCCTACCATTCCCGGCGGAGGAACTATAACTGCAACGGCTTGCATCACGGAAATGCACGAGGAAGCGCATATACTCACCTCCTGCAAATGTGTGTTGACGGTAATAAGCACCTGGAGGAACGGAGTTTGGGCTGGTGGGGTTCCCCTTTGACGAGGGTGTTCGGCTGCGGCTCTTCGATCGCGAGCCAGAGGAAGGATGATCCTCACTGCACATCGAAGTTCGTCTGACCACTTGGTCTGTAGGCTCGATCACGAGTCCATTATGTCTGAACAGGCGGAGTTTATGAAGCGCGCCACACAGGCATGACGCCTGCACTCACCTCGACTTTTGGTGTCTGCGGAGGGCGTCGGTCTAGGGTGTCGTCAGCCTCATGCACGAGGCAAAAAGAACTGGCAACGAACACGAGTGAACCTGGCGTCACACTGAGGGCAAGCACTGTATAGCGCGTCTGTATATGCGTGTCCCTGTAATTAAAAGGAACACGTACAATCCGGGTACAGAATGGAGTTTGGTGGTGCGTTGGTGTCTCTTGAGATCGGCTTCTCTGGCGAATTGCTTGTTGCAGCCGTTGATCTGGCAAGGCCATACGGTCGAGTCTGAGGGTTTCTTTGGCAAGGTTGTTTTGTCCTGTTGCTGGGCCTTTTTCTTATGGGTGTCCTTCTTCTCGTCGGTCTGTTGACGCGATGTATGCGATCCGAATGAGATCCGTTGACTGAGACTGGAGTGCGAGACGAGCAACGAGCTTTACGCACTGTCTGCTTTGATTGTCGGACCATCTCCTTTTACGTTGACTCGCACAAGGATCAACAGTTACTCGGGTACCGCGGACGGGCGTAGCGTCGGTTGGCAGTTCAGACTGTGCACCCCCTCGCTGCCCAGTCACTCTACATACACAAACACAAACATATGCTGTAATCAACCCCTCACAATTCTTCTTTTCCAGCGGACACGGGGCCATCGAAACAACCCGGTAACCGCGCACCGTCTGGTGTAATACCGCAATGGCTGCCAAATCTTGTCAGATCCCCGCCGAAACCAAAATAAAACGTGCCATACTCAATTATTTGCTTCCAATATGTCTCAAAGTCGAATCTAAACTCGTAATCACCCCCAAAGTCAGCGTCGAGCTGGGATCTTGGAACGAGCTCAAGCAGATCCGGATTAAAGCGCATCTGTTCAAACGAAGTTAGCACTCGAAGAATTCGTCGAACGGCCCATCTCGACCTTGTCCCGAGTAACGGGATCCATAAAAGGGGCGATCCCTTTGTAAAAGAAATTGAGAAGCAACGGGAGATTCGTTACGATGGCTCGACCCAGCGTTTCCACGTAATGTTGCTGGAGAATCGTAAGAACCTGTCAAACACGATTCGTCATGTCCCACAACTGACAAAGACAAGTTTACCTTGCTCGCCACGGATATAGAAGGATTACTTCTCAGGGTGGTCGTTTTGTAATCGACAAGGATAACAAGCGTCTCCTGTCCCGACGGCATCATATCTTTGGCGCGTTCTCTTTCGGATGCCATATCAAAACATGTCCAATGATCCGAATCGGTTACACTTACAGCCACCATACGAGATGTCTCAGCTGACGAGGGCCTGATTCCGTATTTTCTCTGCCAGGGCGCATGTAGATAATGGGGCGTCCATCCTTGTCAAACCCTGTAAGAATGCTGTTTTGTGTTATATTTAATATATCCACTGTGGATCGAAGTACAGCCTACATTTTTCCGGTCTCACACTCGACTTTGATCTGGAATAGGTATGGTGTGCTTCTGATGAGTAATACACCCCTACTGAGCGCACCTCGTCCGGCCGAATAAGTTCAGGCTGGTATTCTCGCCTCCACTCCAGCGTAGATTTGATCCTCTTCTCCGCGTCATGCATCTTCCACTTGGCCGCGCGCATATAACGAGGGATGGTATCTGGCTTGCGTAGCCACCGAAGTTCCCATTTGTAATACTCGTGCGAGGCCGGCAGGAGTAGAGAGTAGGCGTACTAAGTATAAAAGGCGCCGTAAAATGATACACTGAGTTGGATTGATGAGACAAGCTTACCTCACGAAGTTTCTCGATCTGTGCCACCTGTTCCTCGGTGTACTTGTGAATGGGCTTCACGATCGTACCCAGCTCTGGCTCAGTGAGGACGGTGGTGACGGTGGGTGGCATTTGGGGATAGAGGTAAGTTATGTATGCCCAAAATTGAAATTCAGAATGATCACGATCGAGCTCGCGGAGTTTTATTTTTAATCCGTCTTCACAACCTTCACCATGCATTTGATGTACACCCTCGATGGCAGTGGAAACAGGGTATATACACTCAACGTGCGTCTCTTCACCTACAGTCTCCACTACCGATTGTTCACGTCTCTGTAGAAAATGACCGACGAAGGCAGGATCACCAAGTCTGCTCATCCAGGTATGTTTGTGTTTGTGCCTCGCCGAGGCATCTGCTTTAAAAGTGCGTGCCACAGCTCGTTTTTCACCGGATGACAAGTTTTCTCGCCACCGCGTCACCATCAAAAAGCGCTACGGCGTTCTGCCCACCCAACTCCCCTCTAAGCCTGTGTAGTATTTTGGTTGCCGGACATACCGCGACTCGGTGATCAGTGCATGATCATTCGAGAAAGAGTTTGCGATGCATAGGGTCCGATGTACAATAATGTCGCTGTTTTTTTTTCTGAATAATGGCGGCTTTGTTCCTGGACTCTTCAGGGTTCCAGGTTTACATTGTTGAGTTGAGTCCGTGTGACCGGATGCGATTACCCCTTTTTTTTCTATTCTAAATGCGTCGGAACCGTGGACCCTGACTAGGGTTGACTAGGACTTTGACCAGAAATGATGATCAGTTGACTTATTCTATCAGTGGTCACTGACTCGCTCTTGATCCACTATGAATACGCAGGATCACCGGGGCCGGTTAAGACGCCGTCGTCGGAAGCAACTGGCTGAGTACGTTTTTTCAGTCACTTGCCCGTCCGATCGACTTGAATCGGTGGGAAAAGCGGAGTGAAACATGTCCTAGGTACATCTAATCCCGCCGGGAGCGACCCATCGGACCATGAGGTCGAATCAGGCGGTATTTGGGTGACTCGTGTCAAGAGATGATCTGACCAAGCTCGGCTTTTCAACCAAGTGAAATGGCGTCAGCTAGCCGGACAAACCGCTAATAAGTGACATATATATAACCTCATGCGTCGCTCTCCGCTGAGGTTCTGTACAGGATCAGCTTTCCCCGGGACGACATGGACCTGCCAACCACGACCCAGTCACCTACAGCCAACAATACAGAACACGTCGAGATCCTCGAAGTCGACGCCTTCCCTCATGTCGACATAGCGCAGGCAGAGAGCACTTTCAACGAGCTCGCACGTCAGCTCTCTAGGCAGTCGGTTCACCGTGTACGTCCATCCAAGCAGACCTCTCGCACAGCTTCCGTGTACAGCGGCGACTTGGAGAAGGGCGATGAAACAGACACGCCCTTCGATCTTCGTGACTACCTCACGTCCTCAAACGATGCCAACCAGGCGGCAGGAATCAAGCACAAACACGTTGGCGTCACCTGGGAAGACCTCGAGGTCAAAGTTGTCGGTGGGGCCGATCACAAGGCAAGTAGTAATTCTGCTTCCATACTACCGCACATGTACTGAGACATTCCAAACGTAGATACACATTAACACGTTTGGAGGTGGGTCTATGACCGCGGAATTCCGTATCGCTTGATTGAGTCGCCTTTTCAATAGATGCCGTCATTAATTTCTTTCTTGCACCCTTCTTCTGGCTATGGGGCTTCATTATACGTTTTGTGCCGCATCGTCAACCGCCCACCAGAACAATCCTACACAAGTACGTAGTTCACAATGCTTGTTAGATTTCATGATGTTGATAGTGCGCAAGATCATCCGGTGCCCTGAAGCCCGGTGAAATGTGTCTTGTGTTAGGCTGTCCTGGCGCTGGATGCTCCACCTTTCTCAAAACGGTCGCAAATCAGCGCGCTGAATATGCCGTCATCGCGGGCGATGTTCGGTATGCTGGTATTGACGCTGCGGAGATGGCCAAGTACTATAAGGGAGAAGTCGCCTACAACCAGGAAGGTATGACCTCTTCTCCTGACATGTTTCCGGAGTCTGATCACCTACCAAGGCGATATTCATATATCCACATTAACGGTCGCACAAACCATGGAGTTTGCTCTCTCTACAAAGACCCCTGGCCCAGACGGTCGTCTCCCGACCGTGACCAGAAAGCAATTTGATACCATGATTCAGGACATGCTGATGAAAATGCTCAACATTTCACACACCCATCAAACCCTTGTCGGCGACGAATTCGTTCGCGGTGTATCAGGTGGCGAGCGAAAGCGTGTCAGTATTGCCGAGATGATGGCAACTCGTGCTCGTGTTCAGTGTTGGGATAACTCAACTCGCGGTCTCGACGCGTCAACCGCATTGGATTTCGTCAGGAGCTTGCGTCTCATGACTGACGTACTGGGTCAGACCACCTTTACTAGCTTGTAAGTTGGAGAAGGATCGCGCGTCGGGGTTTGTTAATGAAACCCGTTTTAGGTATCAGGCGAGCGAGAGCATATACGAACTGTTCGACAAGGTCCTTGTGTTGGACAATGGTCGTCAAGTCTACTTTGGACCTGCGTCGGAAGCCCGTGCGTACTTTGAGAACCTGGGATATCGGTCCCTTCCCCGCCAGAGCACCCCAGACTATCTATCTGGGTGCACGGACCCCAATGAACGTCAATTTGCCGACGATCGCTCGGAGCGTGATATTCCGTCTTCTCCAGAAGGTCTCGAAAATGCCTTCTATGCCTCACCCACTTACGCAAAGCTTCAACGTGCCCTCGGGGATTTCAAGCAACGTATGGAGACCGAGAAAGAAGATCAAGAAGCGTTCCGTGATGCTGTACTCGCCGACAAGAAGCGCGGTGTGTCGCGGAAGAGCCCTTATACTATCGGTTTCACTGGTCAGGTGAAGGCACTCACGATCCGGCAATTTCGCGTCCGTCTTCAGGATAGGTTTCAACTAACGACAAGTTTCGGAATGGATATCGTATGTCTTTTTGTTCGTGCTAGGTTTGATTCTGATTGTATCTATAGATTCTGGCGATTGTTATTGGCGCTGCCTTCCTAAATTTGCCTGACACCGCCGCGGGAGGCTTTACCCGTGGAGGTGTTATCTTTATTGGAATGTTGACCATCTGTCTCGAGGCGTTTTCCGAGGTACGTATCCCTCTGTTGCTGGAGGAACTCAAGTCTCGATTTGTTAATCATATGTTCTTAGATGCCCATGATGATGTTGGGGCGTCCACTGGCAAACAAACAGGTTGGCTATGGCTTTTACCGTCCCGCTGCTCTGGTGTTTGCCAACTTTTTCGCGGACATACCCTTCTCTGCAACCCGGGTTTTTATTTTCGACGTGATACTATATTTCATGTCCGGCTTGTGGGTCGTTTTCCCCAGTCTTGCTTCGTTTCTGTCTCACCTTTGTTCGCAGGGCACGCTCCGCTGGCGGATTCTTCACCTTCCACCTGTTTATCTATGTCGCATTTCTGGTCATGCAAGGATTCTTCCGCACATTTGGGTTGCTATGCGGCAACTTTGATACCGCGTTCCGGCTTGCTACGTTCTTCCTCCCAAACATAATTCAATATGGGGGCTACATAATCCCCACGTTTCAGATGAAGCGATGGTTGTTCTGGATCGTAAGTTTTGTTGGTTTTTTCTTGTCTGATCATGTTGTCTCACTCGTAGACAGACCTACTTGAATCCCCTGTCTTACGCTTGGGCCGGAACGATGGAAAATGAGTTTATGCGCACGTCGCTTGTCTGCGATGGGTCTTACGTCGTGCCCAGAAATGGTCCAGGAATGACCAAATACCCGTTCGTAGCCTCATTTTCTGACGGGATCTTGACGATCAGAAAATGACCAACGCATTATTTTAGGGGCACTTTGGGTCCTAATCAAGTTTGCACTCTATTCGGTGCACCGTCAGGGAGTGACGTTATTATTGGCAACGACTATCTTGAGGCCACATACGGTATTACTTCTGCTGACCTCTGGCGTCGCAACTTGGTTGTTCTTTTGTGTTTCCTGGTCTTCTTTTTGTTCGCCCAGGTAATTGCGATTGAGTATCTTTCGGTAAGGCTTTCTCGTACATTTCAGATCATGTCGAACTGTCGAGCGCTGACTCGGAAATTGCATCCGTTGACAGCCTAAAATATTTGGCGGATCGACCAATATTTACGCCAAAGAAGATAGCGAGACGAAAGCGCTCAACGAGATCCAACTTCAGAAAAAGGCGCGACGCAACGAGAAGTTTGATGACGATAAGACAAAGCGGCGCTCGCGCGAAGAAACCAAGTGCGTTTCACGGCTGGCGCAGATGAAGTGTTTCATCTGTATACTAATCTTATCGGTAGGAGAGAGAGCACCCAAGGTCATAAGAAGACGTTTACGTGGGAGAATCTCAACTATCATGTTCCGGTACCCGGCGGGACGAAAAGGCTCCTTCATGACATTGACGGCTACGTTAAACCTGGAACGCTGACGGCGTTGATGGGTGCCTCTGGCGCAGGTACGTTACATTGGATCGCTATAGACTGCGGGGATTCCAACAGGCGTAACAGGCAAAACGACGTGTCTTGATGTCCTCGCGCAGAGGAAAAACACTGGTGTTGTCTCGGGTGACGTTTTCGTGGACGGCAGGCCCATTGGCGCCGATTTTGCCCGCGGAACTGCTTATGGTATGTCATTGGGTCCCTCCTACCGTCAGCACTTTCTGATCATTGTCGTCGTCACTAGCCGAACAAATGGACGTCCATGAAGGAACGGCCACAGTTAGGGAAGCGCTGCGATTCTCCGCATACTTGCGGCAACCCGCTGAGGTGTCCATTGAGGAGAAGAATCGGTATGTTGAGGAAATCATCGAGCTTTTGGAACTGCAAGACTTTACGGAGGCGCTCGTGTTCACTTTGAGCGTCGAAGCACGCAAACGTCTTACTATCGGTGTCGAATTAGCAAGCAAGCCAGCGCTCCTTTTGTTCTTGGACGAACCCACATCGGGCTTGGATGGCCAGAGCGCGTGGAACTTGGTGCGCTTCTTGCGCAAACTTGCAGATCAAGGACAAGCTATTTTGTGTACCATCCACCAGCCTTCCAGTCTGCTGTTCGAGAGCTTCGACCGTCTCTTGTTGTTGGAGCGGGGCGGAGAGACCGTTTACTTTGGCGACATCGGCAAAGACTCGCAGGTGATTCGGGAATATTTTTCCAAGCATGGGGCTGTCTGCCCTCCGAATGTCAACCCGGCGGAATATATGCTGGAAGCGATCGGTGCTGGGCTGTCTCCCAAGGTTGGCCCGCGGGACTGGAAGGACGTGTGGGCGGACTCACTCGAGTTACAGCAAGTACGTGCTGAGATCAACGAGATCAAGGCCAAAGGATTAGCTATCCCCATTACTGAGAATGGCCAAACGCGTACATGTACGTCGTCGACGTTGGGCGCAATCGTCTTTTGTTTATTTGTTTTTTCTAACTTGACTGTGCAGATGCGACGTCCTTTTTGTACCAACTGCGCACCGTCATCCAACGAAACAATATCGCGCTGTGGCGTTCTCCGGATTATGTGTTCAGCAGGTTGTTCGTGCACGCGTTCTTTGCGTTATTCGTCTCCCTGTCGTTCCTCAACTTGGGACACTCCGTCCGGGATCTGCAATACCGTGTCTTTGCGATGTGGGTCCCTTTTTCTTCTGGGGTAAGCTCGACGTCTGATGTACATATATCCATGGCAGTTTCTGGCTTGCTGTGTTGCCTGCGATCATCATGTCCGAACTTGAGCCTATGTTCATCTTCAACAGACGTAAGTAAATTGGTATCTTTGTGGAACGATCCTCCTTAAATTACGATCCATAGGAACCTTCATCCGAGAGGCCTCGAGTCGGATATATTCTCCGTATGTGTTCGCCATCGCTCAGCTCATCGGCGAAATGCCATACTCGATACTGTGTGCGACCGTATACTGGCTTCTGACGGTGTTCCCGATGCACTTTGGGCAAGGTGCTACTGGTACGAACGGGCTTGGCTTCGATCTGTTGATCACCATCTTCATGGAGCTTTTTGGTGTCTCGATCGGCCAACTCGTCGCGGCATTGTCGCCATCCATCCAAATCGCCATCCTGTTCAACCCCTTCATCGGCATCATCCTCGCCATATTCTGCGGTGTTACTATTCCATACCCGTCCATGGCGAGCTTCTGGCGAGACTGGCTTTACCAGTTGGTGCCGTATACGCGGACTCTATCGGCGGTGTTGTCGACGGAGCTGCACGGTTTAGTTATCCGGTGTGCTTCTGACGAGTTCAACGTTTTTACCCCGCCTGCAAACCAAACGTGTCAAGATTGGGCTGGAGACTTTGTCACTGCATTTGGCGGATACCTAGATAATCCGACGGCTACCGCTGCCTGTCGATATTGTCAATATGCGGTGCGTTCGCGTTCGCGAGGACGTGTCTGAGCATGAACTGACCAGGAAAATAAACGACACAGGTTGGTGACGAGTTCTTTACGCCGCTCAACATCCGGTTCGACACGCGTTGGCGGGATGCGTTCATCCTGTTTTCGTATGTTGTCTTCAACGTCGTCGCGACCATCAGTGAGTTACATTGTGTTCTCGCATCATTTTCCCATCGTTCCTGATGTTCCCTTCCCTCCCTCCCTTTTTAGTCGCATCACGATTCCTACGGTATGCAAGGCGATGATATTTTTTGCGAGAACATTCTAGACGACATGGCACGAGTCACGTTTTTCACATTCTATCATGACCTCATTCAGGCACGATATTGCACGATATCATAGATCCCACGCATCACACGTTCGAAAAGTAACCTCTATAGGGAGGCTCTGTTTTTTATTGTAATGCATACATCTTAATTCTCGTGCTTCGGGGGGACTCAGACTGGTGATGACCGAGACCGAGGTTCAAACGTTCATCACGAAGATTTATAAGTCTTGGCGTCATTGCTGACAGATATCATGTGACTTGATAGATCATACAGCAAACATAGCGAGTATAAGAGCAATCTGACCCGCGCTTTCTCATCTACAGAAATCCCCATCAAGAGCATCCATCCCACCGTACCCCAGGACTCCATCTCCATCCATCATGGTCAAGCAAATCCAGACCAAGCAAGAATTCGATGCAATCGTACGTTCCTCGTGGCTTCCTTTCTGATCTGATCTGACGTTATGATTCTTATTATTACGATACGTGTACGCAGATCAACAGCGGCAAGGTAGTCCTTGTCGACTATTACGCCGACTGGTGTGGGCCGTGCAGACAGATCTCTCCCGTATTCCAGAAGCACGAGGAGGAGCACAAGGACAAGGAGGGTGTCGAGTTTTACAAGGTCAATGTCGATGATCTCCCGGAGGTCGCTGAGCAGTGGGGGATAAGGGGCGTGAGTGCTTTCTATTCTCTCCTTTTCGTTTTCGTTTTCAATCTCACCTGGTCTTCTTCTATTCTGTCTTGTCGGATTAGATGCCCACGTTCCATGCGTTCAAGGACGGTGCAAAACTTGACGAGGTGGTAGGCGCCAGGCCCAAGGAACTCCATGTACGTTGGTTTTGGGATGTTGATGGCGGAATCGAACCCATCTCACACCTTATACTAGACTTTGGTCCAAACAGGTCTCGGGAAACTGTAAAGTCATATAATGTTCGATGCACATATACATACCCGTCGATGGACTAGCGTGCCGGGTGTAGAGTTATGATTAAAGTCTTTGGCTATGTATCTTGTTTATCCTGATGGGGTTAGATGTGTGATTTTCTGCTTAAAGTCGCGCGGATCTTTCCGTGACCCCACGTTTGCTGCCGCAGTGCGGACCTGCTAGGGTTCTTGGAGCCACTCTAGGCCAGACTTCCTTCCCGCGTTGAAACTATTAAGCGACGAGGCTATGAGGGTGGGACGATAGGCTCAAGTTGTAGACCAGTCTCTGTGCGGCCATTCTTTACAAACAGTGGATTCCGCCCCAAACGTCGTGGTCACAGCGCTTGGTTCGTCGGTGGTTCGTACTTGTGAAATTCCACCGAATTATACGATGCCTGCAAACACGGTCATTGACATCCGCCTAGCAAAGTGACGTAAAGCCATGACACGACAACAAGGGCGAGCGATCCACATGTTTTGCAAGATGCTAGCGTGCGTTATATCATTAGGTAGGCTGCACATGGACGATGGGTATAGATGATAGAACCGTGGAGTGAATCATGGGGTCGTGAAGTGAAGAGAGAAGAAAGTGTGTAACTGAGCGTCCGCTTCAATTGTCCGTGATCAAACCTGAGGTGATCATTCAGTACGTCTCGCCAAGAAAAACAAAGTGGAATAACACGAACCAAACTGAGTTCCAGCGTCCAGACCCTTCGCGCCCACAGCTTGACCGGCATAGTGGGTTCCCCAGGTTGTGCTAAATCCACCTCCATACCGTCCCACCAACACTTGCGCTGCAGGATCGGAAAGAAACGTAAGCGAGAAATACAAAAGGTCGAAATGTGAGGGACTTGCAGCAGGTTTCCTCCAAAACAGAAGCAACTTTTGTGCAGTAGCCATTTGGTTATAGTCTATGGTGACGGGGCGTTCGCCACTCGCTGCTGGTGGGTGGTGTACGATGCCCGTCTTGAGCAAGACGAGGGCTATAGACGATATACAACACCGGGAGGGTTCGATCGCGCGGAAACCCCATTCGTCATCGCGATTAAATCCGCTGTCAGACAACATAGTCAGCGACACACGCGAACAGCCACGCTTTCGCGTAATGCGAATCACCTCATGCACAACATATCGATGAGGTGTTGTTCAGCGATGTTGTTTTCCTTGTGAACGTTGCGCTGCAACGCGGTGAAGATATTTCGCTTCTCCATGATATTTTGTCCGCATCGACGTTTGACGTCGAGAAGGGGTTGGTTGGCGTTTCCGTGTTCGTCGGTAGTGGCGGTGGTGTCCTTTGGGGGTATGGCAAAGTATTCGAGCTCCTCCCTGAGGACGATGATGGCCTGCTTGCTGAGCAACGGGTTCTGAGAGGCGGTGGGACCAAAGTCAGAGGGGGACCCGTCCAGCAGATGCTGCTGAGCAGCAAACAAGCCGGGGGAACTTGCGGTCCCGTAGAACGAGTCAGACGCAGTCCGGAAGAATTCGAGGACGTATGCGAAACAATCTGGGTCAAACTATAACGAATGCAGTTCAGCGAGGGTGGATAGTGCCGGAGCATGAGAAACCCACGTCGACCGCGTAGACCTCCTCGTCCTCTTCGTTCTCGCCACCGTCTGTAAAGGCTGCGCTTTGGCGACTGAGTACGAGGCCATTCGGGAAGAGACACAAGAGGACTGATTCGGGCAGGTTCATTATCGTTTCTCTGTCGACAGAGAAGCGCCTGCCACGAAGGTCGAGGAGGAGCCTTGTGAGCAGCTGTGGCTGCAAATTGGACTGAATTGGGACCTGGTGCTGGGACACCTGAGTGATCGGTGAGGACGATATTGCGACCGACGCCATGGTGGATGTTGAGGAAGACGTTGAGCCCAAGCCTCGAGGCGCGCGCAATGTCTAGTGTTTGGTCGGACAAACAAATAGGATCTTCACCATGCCACTACCAAAAGACGATTCCCTATTTCACATCTATAATACCCGCAGATTTCCAAATACCAAAATACCTTCTATGAGTATGTACCACAATCACTCAACCCCACTAATTCACTCTGTCACATACTCAGGGTCTTGTAAACGAGCCGCTACCATGCGAGGGGTCAGCTCGCCCGCACGATCTCCGAAAAATCTCCTTACCCTAAGTTGCACTGGATCTGCGCCCACATGCTCAATGACCTGAACTCCCTTCATGAATACTTTGAATGCGGGCAGCTGGTCACGCGTCATCGTCATTCATGATCCTTCCGGTTGTGGCGGAAAACCTACCTGTCGGACTCCTAGCTCATGTGAGACTTCCCGAACCTCCTCAGTATCGAGGCGGTAAAATTGTACCGTCGGGTTTTGTGCGGCCAACTCGTCGTATAGTTCTGTCATCGGTTGGCACGTCGTACACCACTCCGCCCAGAATTCGATAATGGCGGGTCGGGTACCGTTGACCTGGGAGGAATGTTAAAGTCAAGCAGCTCGTCGTGTCTCCGCGGATGGAAGGCTTACTGCAACATCGAACTCGGCCATGGATGTGATGTAGACGACAGGCATTGTATGAAGCTATTGAGGTATGTGGAAGAGGGAGCTCGAGAGAGAGAGAGGAGTAGGTTTTTTTTGCTGATTCTCTGTCGTTCAGGTCTTTGGGATTTTATACCCAGCTCGCTTGTCCAATACTGTTGAGCATCATGTCTCACCAATATCTTTCCGCCTTCTCATTGATGTACAAATTCCTCACCTACGTGTCGGGTCAGATTCCCAATTCGAACGAGGAATCCTAGGACGAGTGAGACCAATAGCCAGGCGAAACAGGCGTGCTTTCCATTCCGGAGCCTGCGGGACCGTACCAATGGACTGCATCGTCCTGCCCCCGATCGTTTACGCTGCTGAGCGTTCCCGTTGTGTCCTGGTGACGCAATTCAGTCATTTACCGATAACATGATATTGGCCCTCATTTTCTTCTAGATGAGATCGCCAGGGCCCCCGACTCCGACCAGATCTGTTCCAAAAACGGTGGGAAGTGCAGTCTCCGAAATACTCTAACAAATCTAGGCGAAATTTCGGGAGACATAGATCGGTTTTACTTCGAGTAGTGGTATCGTCCGTTGATAAGTTTTCCAAACATTCCGTCGTTTCAGGCTGACATGGGGGCGTTGCGATGACAATTACCACTCATTACTATCCAAATTCCTCTCAGCTCCACGGCAGGCTGGATACGGTGCACGAAACACGAACGAGGAGGACAGCGGTTCCTGTCCAGCTCAATCCCGTGCACCGGATTCTGGACGAAAACGTCCAATTTTACCAAGTTGGACATTTGATCTGTTTGATGATCGTGACTGCCCGCATACTGATATGATAAAAATGATGAACCTTGCAGTTCATATTTGACAACACAAAATCGTGCGTCGTGGTCGATTTGAAAAGCAAACGCCAAAATCGATATCCAAATGGGGTTAGATCTTTTTCCGTATTCGCTCGTGCTTCCAGCCTCGTGGTCTCCTCTTTGCCAGTGGTAGGCGAGTAACCAGTCTGGCGCGCTCGCGGGACTTGGTTGTACTCCTATGGGTGCCTACCGTCTGACCTCGTGACAGCGGGATGACGTCTTGCTGTCATTTTTTCGAGTCCGTTCCCGCGGGATGACGGCTTGCTTTTTTTGTATGGTTGTGGTAGTGTCGAACACATCATGCCATTACAGGTTGCTGGTTTCCTGACCGTTTGACCCCTCTTTTTTCTTTTCCGTCCTTCATCATTGTTTTTTTCCCAGGGCGGGTGTCATTTCCAAGCATTGCAGACAACTGATATAGTGCATATGATGATGCGTTGTGAAATTCAGTGATGCGGTGCGCGGTGTGCCCGCATTGTTATGGAAGACGGGGAGGAGACGGTTTAGGGATCGCTTTCTTTTCTTCTTTTCTTCTTTTTTTCCTATATCTCGCGTGCGCGCGTCTCCGCGTTCCTTTTGTAATACCAATATTTGCTTCGATCTGCGGAGTCGTGTACATAAACGATTGCAGTTACAGGCTACATAGGATACGGCATCGGCATCAACATCATCGTTACCCTTTTATCATCACCACCGCATCATCGTCATCAATGAAGGGACAGGGACGGGAGCAGGAGAAGAAGAAAGGAGAGGGGGTGGGTCTTGCATTATCGTATATTATATACATACACATGTTCACAGTTCTACATATATCTATATTCCGCCGGAATGATGAGGCGATCACGATCCACAATCGACCACGACCATCATATTGACAAGACACGATACTGCGCCGCGTGGTGGCGGGGAGAGAGCGTGGCGATGCACGAGCGACGTGCGGATTGGTGTCCTCCCTACTTACCAATAACCAAGAGACAAAAAAAGGAAGAAGACCAAGTCTGAAAACGGCGTTTGTATGACATGCACACATTTCCAAATTCCGAAGAATCGAAGGCGAGTCATCGCATCGTTTCTTGTCGCGGCTTTTTTTCGTCTTTTTTTTGCAAATTGGGAGGTGCGATGATGGGCGACAGTGCGTTCGTTTATATCATGATCGTTGTCGTTGTCGCCGTTACTACCAAGTACTAGTGTGCACACCATCGGAGGTGTTTCGTTCTTTCCTGATGTAAATTCGGGTCAGACGACCACTATGTACTAGGAGCCTCGGGACCGGAGTGCCTCGCTTGACTGACGTCCGACATATCGGAAAAAGTTGCTGAGGACTCGGAGATTGGGGAGGGGGGAAGCATCGGAGTTGAACGGTTTCATTCTTCATCTTCATCTTCCGAAACTTCATCTCTGTTCGAGCCCGAGTCGACGGTGTCATAGCCCCGAGGTGGATTCATCTCGACACGATCCACAGTCGTCACGGAATTCACGTTGTTTATTACCTCCCATCCTTCCACCATCCATTCCCCTCTTCCGAATTGTTCCGAATTGTTCCGTTCACGCGCGCTCTGGGTACACTTCTTCTTCCTCTGGGCGGCCGAAGGCGTGCTCCTGTTGGTGAATGATCGAGTGATAATATGATGTGACAAATCGTCGTCGAGAGAGACGACCTGTGTAGCCATGCAGCCTAGAACGATCATTCCGAGATGAATGTCAAGAAACGAGAAATGAACAGCGAGCGGCTATCCACGCGATTTCTCTCCCATGAGAGTGTTTTGTGCTTCCTTATCGTTCGGGGCGCTGCTGTTTTTCGGTTTAATTAAGACGAGATGATGTTGGCCGTGAGAACAGGGGACGGAATGCCAGTGAAAGGTAAGGCAGCAAGGCGAGGGAATGAATGAAAGGGGAAGGGACGACGCTGCGGTACAAAAATAAACCAAAAAAGAATGAATGAATGAAAGATGAAGACGAAACGAAGGAAGGAGTGGACGCGTCGCAGAGATATGAGTTCCTGACGGTGATGAGGCGACGAGGCGACGAGTTGGACGCCCGTTGCTTATCAGCGATGATGGGAATGCGCCGAGCAGACGTGGGCCCAGACACTGCCCTTTCTTTTCTGTTCTTTTTTTGGGTCTAAACGGAGAGGAGGGACGCCCGATAGATGCGCACGAGATGTAAGACGAGCTTACACGTCAAAAGGACGCACTGTCGAGGACGTGTCCGTCTGGTTCGGGTCTGTGTGGATCGAGATCGTCGGTCAGTGAGAAAGGGTCGAGACATACAAACGAATAACAAGAAAAGAAAAATAGAAAAAGCTGTCCCTGGCGTAGCTGCGCAGACACCTTTTCGCCTTTCTTCTAGCCTTGGCGGAAACGTGTTGTTGGTCACAGTGCGATGCTTCCTCTCCATTCTGGAGCTGTTGGGACGAGGCATAGGAATTCCGTTCCCCCCCTCTCTTCGTCCCTCCGTCAGCTTCACAGCGGTCGTCTCACTTACGTACGGAGGCGTGCGGTCGCGTGGCCCTGCGTACACGCGCGTCCGAAGCCCTTGATAGAAGAACAGCGCATATTAGGGACCGCCTTTGGGTGACCTCGAGCACCGCAGGGTAGAAGAAGCGTGGGGCGTCTTTCGAGTGGCTGGACTACCACGCCGGCAACGACAAATGCAAGATCGTGCGTGCGTGCATGTGCGGAACTCTCTCTCATGTCATATTATCATTTGACGTGGAACGGACCGACTTGGTTCAGTGCTTCTTTCGGTCAGACGACCGGGATGTTTGCACATTCGAGCTGCGCCATAGGAGAAGACGAGATATGAGAGGGGGAGAGGGAGAAGGCGATTGGAAAATGTTGGAGCGTGGCAGACGCGTGTTTGCGCCTGCTTTTGGTCTCGGAGTTCATGACGTCATATTGATGGAAAGCATGTCAGAGTTTCTGATCGTCTCGGAGGCCCTGAGGAAGCGTTTTGTGATGACCAACGGAAGGGTGGGGGAGTGCGGGGGTGCGCACGGCGGAAGGGCGAGGATGACGTGTGTGGCTCCATTGTACGGTGCAAGTTTGGTCACGGTGGAAGGATGAGCGCGTTCTTGGGAGGGAAGGTGGACTTGTTCTGTCGAACATGCGACGAACGTATGCTACACTAGAAGTATGATCACGAGATGCATATGGTGGAGGTCCGCAAATGATTCGGGACTTTTCAGCTTCCGATGACCCCACGTTGATCAAGGCATTCGCGTAGTAGTACGCAGACTACTTAAGCGGGCGGCCGACCCGATCATTTGGCAACGCGGACACAGCGGGTAAAGACACCGTTCCCGTATGTGCGTTGGTGTGATCGAAATTGTGGGAGGTACTTGGACTTGGGGCCAGAAAGCATTCAGGACATCACTGCGAGATGATGAACTGAATTCGTCTGACACCGGAGTTAGTCCTAGTGTCTCTTTCTGACAGTTTAACTCTGAACGTAAAGCTGAACTGGGGAAGACCGACAGCCTGGTGCATTATCGAGCACTTTATCAAGGGATCGGCCATTGGCCTGGATCCAAAACGTTTTGTTCTGAAGAATGATGCACCTGCGCGGCTTCTTGCTGCATTTGCAAAGCCGATAGCTAAGCGGGGTACATTGCAGAATCTTGGTAAGTACTGCCGGTGGAAGTCCAAGACGTCCAAGGGTGAAACCCTGAGCCATTAGTTTTGTTAATGAACAAGCAAGGGAGAGTCTAGCCTAAAAACAACTGGTACAGCCAGGAACCTCCCACTGTGTCCGTGTGGTAACGGTCCACGTTTGTACAGCGTGGTTAGCCTAGATAATGTTTTTTGTGTGTCGGCTTCAGTAAGGGCGGATGACCAAGTTGCGGCGTTGTTGTTTTTGGTTGGTTCCCATCCGCGAGCTGTGAGAGGGGCCGTTCACCGACTCACACCTTCTTCTCAATATTATCACCGCCGCTCTTTTTCTCCGTCACCATCACGACAAACAGCGAGCGGGTCATTCCCCGCTCCCCGCTCCTCGTCATTGACACAATGAGCCATCAACAGCAGCAGCAGCGCCCGTCTCGACTTAGTCGTCCACAGCCCCCTTCTTACCCTGTTCAGCACTCTCACTCCCACCCGATACCCCCTCCGCAGCCCACCTCGCCACCTCCCAGTGCCTATTATGCTCAACCTCCTTACTCTCCCCGCTCGGCTCAACCCAACATATCTTTTCAGACCGTGGAACGTGGCGACAGGCACAGCGCTCTCGACGCTCCCCGTCAACGATCCATGCCCTCTGCCTACCAAAACCAGTTCTCTCCACCGCACCCAGACGCCGAATCTGGCGACTTTTTGGAGCAGGGTCACAGGGTTACCAGGAAGAAGAGTCTTGTCAAACCCGACAGAGAGAAGATCGAACCCGGCCATCGCCAGTGGCACTATCGATCCCACGTCGAACAGATGGCAGACGATGCTCGAGGCGGCGTTCAGCCTTCCAGTACGTCATTTGTCTCCCCAAGAAAAACGAATCCGTTCGCTTAATCTGTCTTCTAGCTACCGGAAACTATCCCCAGAAGCTCCGCCGTGGAAAATCATTGCTGGCCCGCGAGGAGGACGTCCAGGAAGACTCGGGCATCGGTCTCTTCAAGCGTGGAGCTACTTTGCGCAGGAAGCGCCCACAGTCCCAGGCTACTCCAATGACCCCATCCGATGGCTCTTCCCGAAAGTGTCTCGATGGTATTGGTCCCGGACCAAAGGACTGTTGGTTCATATATTGCTATGTCATCACATGTTGGATCCCTTCCTTCCTACTCAATGCTTGTGGTGCGTTTCCTTGACCTGAATCTTGCGTGGCATTACTTGGTCTCACCCTTGACGCTAGGTATGCGGACCCCGGAGCAACAGCGCGCATGGAGGGAAAAAATGGGCTTGCTTAGCATCATTCTTTGCGAGATGGCTGCCGTTGGTTTCATCACCTTTGGTTTCACCGAAACCGTCTGTGGGCAGCCCCCCAACCGGTATCACCAGGGCCAAATCAGCAACAGCTCAGTCATCATTCACGGCTACGACTACGACTTTTCGAATTTCAAGCACCCCGCTGCTACTGGTTTCAACGGTAGTACGAATCCACTCATCACTGGTGGTTGGAATCTTGCATCACACGACGCGAGCTTTCTGTTCCAGACTGTCAATCAGAATTGCTTGGGCTACATCACTTTGGCTAGCGGATCACCCATCAACGGCTCTGGAGAAAACTTGGATTGGTACTTCCCGTGTAACATCTTCGATCCACAGTCGAGTTCCAATACAGCCAACACGACCGGTTACGGATCTATCACCAATTGTCATGTATCTTCTCAAGCCAGGCAGGACTTCTCTAACATCAAGCCTCTCGGGCAGGTTTACTATACATGGAGCGACGTTGTTGCGTCGGATCGCAACTTGGCTGTGTTCGAATCGTAAGATCATCACCTCGTTTGTGTGTGCGTCGCTGAAATCAACGTCATGGTGCAGTTCTGTGCTTGACCTTAATCTGCTCAATTGGCTCAGCAGCTCGTATGTTCAATACCCGTCGCTTTTTGATGAGATGAAGAATGCGCAAGGCGTCTACAACGGCAAAGATATCACCATGGCGCTCATGCGCACTGGCGATCATAACCTCGGCAAATGCCTTGAGGATATCATTACCGTCGGGTTCATCGACACCAATAGCATCGGTTGCGTTGCTTCTGACGTCGTCCTGTACCTTTCCCTCATTTTCATCGTCGGCGTTGTCGTCATTCGCTTCGCTATGGCTGTTCTCTTCGCATGGTTCTATTCCTGGAAACTCGGCAATTTCCCCCGAGAGACCTACGAGCAACGAATGCAACGGTCTGAGGAGATCGAGGCCTGGTCAAATGATATTTATCGTCCGGCACCGAGCCAGTACAGACCCAACGTATCCAAGGGTGGTCTACGCCCTGGGAAGAATAACAAGCGTTCAGTTTTCCCCTCCACCTCGCGTTTCACTCCCGTGGAGAAGGCTCCGAAAGGCCCGAATCCTCGCCCAAATACAAACTATGGAATGCTCGATGTTCCAAACAAGCGTAGTACTGGTTACTTGACGCCGAAACATTCAGGGAAGGGATCACCGCCTGACTCGCCAGCTTATCGTTTCTCGAGGAGCACACAGTCGGTCGCAGATTCATCGATGCGTGGATTCCCAACTCGTTCGTCATTCATAGACACACCATGCCCCTTCCCACTTCAGAACGTTATTCCTCAACCTCCTCCCGACTACGAGCCATTCAACTTCCCCCTCGCCCACACTATCTGTCTTGTCACTGCGTACTCCGAGTCCGTGGAAGGTCTACGAACGACAATCGATTCACTCGCCACCACGGATTATCCCAACAGCCACAAGATCATTCTAGTCATCGCCGATGGCATGGTCAAGGGTGCCGGAAATGAGCTGACAACGCCCGACATTTGTTTGTCAATGATGAAAGAATTCGTTATTCCGCCCGATGAAGTCCTGCCCCACTCGTATGTCGCCATCGCCGACGGTCATAAGCGACACAATATGGCCAAGGTCTACGCCGGCTTCTATGACTATGATGATTCCACGATCGAGAGCTCAAAGCAGCAGCGCGTGCCGATGATCCTTGTCGCCAAGGTTGGCAACCCTATCGAGGTCACCGACCAGAAACCTGGAAACCGTGGTAAACGTGACTCTCAGATCGTCCTGATGGGGTTCCTCCAGAAAGTCATGTTCGACGAACGCATGACGACGTTCGAGTATGAGTTCTTCAACTCGATGTGGAGGGTAACAGGCGTCAGTCCCGACCGGTATGAGCTAGTACTCTGTGTGGACGCCGATACGAAGGTGTTCCCCGACTCGTTGACGCGCATGGTTTCTTGTATGGTCGTGGATGTCGAGATCATGGGCCTTTGCGGTGAGACGAAGATTGCGAACAAGACTGATAACTTTGTTACCATGATGCAAGGTAAGCGGGTATCCCTTCCACGTGTGCGCTTCACTAACGTCGTGTCGCGGGTATCAAGTATTCGAGTATTACATCTCACACCATTTGACCAAGGCGTTCGAAGCCATGTTCGGTGGTGTCACTTGTTTACCGGGCTGTTTCAGCATGTACAGGATCAAGGCACCAAAAAGCGACACTGGTTATTGGGTTCCCGTCCTGGCCAACCCAGACATCGTGGAGCATTATTCAGAAAACGTGGTCGACACGCTCCACAAGAAGAATTTGCTCCTGCTTGGTGAAGATCGGTATCTTACGACCCTATTGCTGAAAACCTTCCCTCGACGAAAGAATATATTCTGCCCTCAAGCTGTCTGCAAGACCATCGTCCCCGACTCCTTCCGCGTTCTCTTGTCGCAGCGTCGCCGTTGGATCAACTCGACTGTTCATAACCTGTTCGAGCTCGTCCTTGTCCGTGACCTTTGTGGTACTTTCTGCTTCTCGATGCAGTTTGTTGTCGGAATGGAGCTGCTGGGCACACTGGTATTGCCCGCTGCTATCAGTTTTACGCTCTACCTTGTTATCATTTCCATCATCCCCGGCGGTCCCAACACGACCATTCCGCTCATCCTATTGGCATTCGTGCTCGGTCTCCCTGGTCTTCTGATCGTCGTCACTTCACGCAAGATTGCGTACCTCGGATGGATGGTTATATACCTTCTCTCTCTTCCGATATGGAACGGTCTTCTCCCCGCCTATGCGTTCTGGCACTTTGACGACTTTTCCTGGGGTCAAACCCGTCAGGTTGCTGGTGACAAGGGTGGTGATCACGGAGACAAGGACGGTGAATTTGATTCCTCTCATATCGTGATGAAGCGATGGGTCGAATTTGAGCGGGAGCGTCGCTGGAAGAATGGAGTACAGTCACGCGACTCAACGGTTGACAAGAGGCAAGTACACATCCGTTTGACCGGCGACTAAAAATTGATCATTATGCTAATAGTAACAGGTATTCGATGGCTTCGACGTCCGATTTCAACCACGCAAATGGTGGTCCCGATTCTTCCAACTCGGAGTGTTCACCCTCAGCACCTTACGGTGCTCGGCAACGGCAAGATAGCACTGGCCCATTGGTCCTCCCCGCTCCATTATCTACCAACAGAATAACCACGTCTGCCGCTTCTGGCTCGACGGTCGCTATATCGCGCTCCAGCGAGGACGTCACCTACGCTTCCGACATGGGTTCAGTATCTAATCAACGGTTGATTCCCACTCCGCAAGACCAATACGACGCCTACATTGACCCCCGATACCCCCAGTTTGATGCCCAAGTTGCTCGGACGGCTGGTACAAATGGTGGTGTTCTTCGCAACCCAACACTGTCGAATCAGTACCCAGGCGAGACGCAAAACCCGTTCCGAGCTTCCGAAGCGCAGGCAGTTGCCTATGATGAGTATAGTGGATATTTCGTGGAACCAGATGAGATGCTACAGCCGGTCCCTTCGGCGCGGCAAGGCCGCGGGGTGAGCCTATCGGATCACGGGCCAGTACCTCCTCCGGACGGCGTGCGCAGGGTTGCAAGACCGACATCGAGACGGCCAACGTCACAAACGCCTCAGAACCAGAACCGGTACTCTCGGACGTCGACGGCGTTCAGTCTACCACCTGGGGCAGCACCACCACAGCCTGGAGCAGGCTATGGGTACTAAACCCATCCTAGTTGGACCCTGCTGTCACTCGCTCATTTTATGTCTGGTGTTATCTCACCTCCGTACGCTATAGTGATGCTTGTTGGACCGGATGGCACATCTTTCTTTGCTGCTGGACTGAATTAAACTAGCCCGCCCGTTTGTCTCTCATGCGTCATATGATGATACCTTACTCTCACTTGGACTCTTTGTTTTTACACACACACTCCGGGTTCCTTTTTTCTAACTTAGCATCGTCAATTTTACTCGCGCGGCGAACCTACCTGCCTCTCTCGCAGCCTTGCTCGGACCTAAACATGAATGAAATTCATGTCACCCCCAGACATTGTGTACATCTCGACAATAGGATCATATACTTTCTTTCTTGGTTTATTGCGGATTTTCCGTCTTTTTCATTTATTTCCTTTACATAGTCGATGATAGAGCTAGCCATGGGATAAAACGTGACTTTAGTATCTGCCCGCGTGAGTATAGCAATGGAGAAGTATTGACAAGGTGATCTGCGGTTGTGTGGTGGTACGGACTACGTGAAACTTAAGAATCCGAACATTTGTGTACAAAATTTGGTGCTACTTGACTTTCTAAGAGTCGTCTAAAGACCTGCCTGCTCTACTAGCTTCTTGCTAATGTTGAAACAAGCCCTATATAAAAAATAGCTACTAGTTCATGCTTTGGAATATACAATAACTCACAGCATCTTTGAAACTCAGACTAGCGGAGGACGGAATGCATGCACATCCAACTTGCAGTTATGGCCCTGCTAGACCAATCATCAAATTGAATGCATGTTGCTGTGTGACCTTCTTGATCTTCTCCTCTTCTGAGTCTTTGCCAATGAAAAGGAATCACCAGTGGAGGTGCCTCTTGTTGGCTGGTATGGACTCCCACGCCTTTTTGATTCCATTTTGAGGACTTCTGTGCTGACTACTGATTGTCACCTGGAGAAAAAGGCCCTCTGTCTCCATGATTAGGATGTCATCAATTCCTGGGTATTTTGATATTGGTGGTAGCCAGTAAAGAGGTGGAGAGTGCCAAAGATCATCAAAGCTGAAACACAGCTTAGATCTCAGAAGGGTAACTTTTTGGGTAAATGACTGTGAG
>JBBPOJ010000239.1:0-35072 GCA_038091395.1 Leccinum rimulosum
GGTAACGCGGTCTTTTCACGGAGTCCCTCGACGTATGCGAGCATGGCGGTTGCCTGAGGATTTGAAGCCATACCGGGACCCAACTCTGATTGCACGCCCGCAAGGGCATTGTATAGCTTCTCGGAAGCGGAAGAACTGCGTTCGACCTTGTTGAGGGCTTCGTGGAATACTTTGGTGATATCGAGGAGACCGACTACATTGCCCTCCTCGTTGCATACAGGCTAAAAAAATGGGGAATAAAATGAGAGAAACGAGAGCCAGGTGGCTGACAAGGACTGACAAGGTGACGAAAGTGTTTTTGAACCATGAGCTGGAGAGCTTCCGTCGCACTGGTAGTGTCGCGGGTGACCATGGGACTGCGGGTCATGATATGGCTAACAGACGTCGTGTGGGGATCGAGGCCCTCGGCGGCGACCTGTAGGAAACGATCAGCAAGAGCGAGGTAGTGACGCGAAAGGAAAACGCACTCTATATGCGAGGTCCTTGGCCGTGAATATACCGCTGAGACCCTCTTCATCGTCAACGACGAGGACACAGTCTGTACGCTTGGCGGCACACAGCTGACTGGCTTCCGCGACGGAGATGTTCTCCGGGACGGTGAGAGCGGGACTTGGCTTGAGGGCGGCGACGGTCCCCTTGGCCACGGGAGGCTTTGCGGCGCGCTTGCTACGGCCTGGCTGGAAGGCGGTTGAGACGGTGCGCTTCCGAGCGAGTTCGGACTCGATTTTCTTGCGGATCGCCTGGTGGTGGTGATGAGGAAAGAAAGGAAAGGAAGGACTGAACTGACCTCGTCGCGCTTGGACTGTTTTTTCCTGGTGTCTATGTGGGAAGTGGTGGACATTGTGGAAGGCGGTCCGTGCGCGTGGAGGTGGGGAGAGGGAGACCTGTCGAGAGATGAATGCGTCGGGACGGGTATGCGGGACATGGAAGGTAAACCAAACGAGAAATAATAAATTTGCAACTAAATTTATCTTGTTTGTCAAAAACAAGAAACAAAATAAAATCTAGTAGTTAACCGAGACATTGACAGAGACAATATCGTTCACATGTTGCACACCAACCAAGTCCCTCACTCCCTCCTCTGCTCGACCACCCCACTCCCTCCCCACTTCATCAACACTTCCTTCGCCTTACTCCACACGGACCCGACAACGGGAGGTACGGCAGGATTAGCCAACACAGCCGTAATTCGCTTGTCAGCCTGCGACACCGCATCCCGTGTAAACGCCGACTGGTAGTATCGCTGACGCAAAAAGTGTGCGTAGATCAACGGCGCCACCAGCGAGTTTCGGAACAACAACGCCCCAAACAAGACACGCAAGAAGATGAACATCTCCGCAAACGCTACCACGCGCATTGCGGGGTCATAGTTTGCTGAAGTGCACTGTTAGTCAACATACTTGATCACACCAAGCCACGTACATTTCACCCAGACTTGCAAGCGCTTCGCAAGAGGATGTGGTTGAGGTGGTCCACCAGCGGTCGTAGGTGGTCCCGGAGGAAGATACAGAGACATGAGTGTCGTACGCGTGAACGTCAGAGCATGGAAGAGCGAAAACACAAAGTATGGCATCAATGCAACTGTGCAAGCATGCCTCAGTAACAGCGCTTCCGGTCACTCGCGTTTGAAAACTCACGCGTAACTGGCTTGGAGCTCCACCAGAACAATGCAAGCACAAAGTATTGGACGTTCTAGGCATACACCTTAGCCCATGCATCATTGCCCAATTTGTCCGACCTACCTCGTCCATGGCCGCTTTTTTCACGAATGCCAGGTTAGGTTGCAGAGTCTACAACGAGGCATAAGAATCAACACGCGACCAACGGCATTCGTTCTCACCCCGAGTGATTTTCTGCAAAACACGTTCAGTCAGAAATGCCATGCCGCAGCCACGCAGAACGGGCGCTACTTACTGGCATACGATCGCATAGCTGACAAGCGCACCCAAGAAACTGACTGTACGTCCAAGTCAGGACCCACTGGCCGGGATAATGGGGACGGATATAGCGTACCTTTGTACCACCACGCAGAGACGGTCGTAAAAGTGATGGACGCAATAAAGTATCGCAGTGCTGCTATTAAAAGTAAGAAATGGCCACCTGCCCATAGATAGTGCTACATGCAGACAGGGTCAGTCAATGCCTCGGCAGCAGAGAAGTAAACCACCTGAGTCGTTGCCATGAGTGTTTCACGCAATGAGATGGACGAGATAGAAATTTTAGAGCGAGGCTTGTCTGAGGCGAGCTTAAACCAGTGTTTGCCTGATGGTGACTTTAGGGCAGGGGTGTACACGTAACCCCGCGGATATATTTCATTGCAAGTCTACCGAGTCCACTGCTCTCCCGACGCTTTCGCCTTCTTTCGTTGTTTGCCTTTCCTGTAGATTTCTTTCTCGACCGCCCTTTTCCCCAACGTCTCTATCCGACGCTCCTTGCCTTGTCTCCTCGTCACATCCCCTGCCTCCACCACGTCCACATCCTCACCACTCTCTGCTCCCTCCCCGAGGGGCATATCCTCCCATTCCTCTTCCTCTTCGTCCCGTCGCCGCTTCTTCCCCGTGTTCGATTTACCACTTCCACCGCCGATATTGATGTTGACGCGTGGTGGAACAGCAAATCCAAACGACTTTCCAACCTTGGCGAGATCCAGTGCATTGATGTCGAATATTTTCTTGAGTGAATAAGACGCATATGCCTGTAGATAAGACCTGAAACCGTCCTTGGCAGACTGATGCAAAAAGTAGTTCTTTTGCAACAGCTTTTCGAGCTAGATTTCAAACCATGTCGAAAGCGTGTCCGACCGTGATGCTGTGATGATCACATACCTGAGTCTGTACATTGGCGATCCGATCCACCGGAAAAGTATATTCATTAAGAGGGACTTTGGCCTCCTTTAGATATCGCAGGAAGCCCAGTTCGCTCTCCAACAAGAACAGTAGACTCTTCCCGACTTTCCCAGCTCGAGCAGTGCGTCCTACACGGTGAATGTAGTCTCTTGGATCGTCTGGAGGATCATACTGGATGATCCAGTCCACACGAGGAATGTCCAGCCCACGCGCCGCAACATTCGTACAGAGCAGGATGCCGGATTCTGCATTGATGAACTCGAAGAACGTATTGGTACGTTTCTGTTGCTTTTGTTTGCCCTACATCGCCAACGCTCAGCCACAAGCACAAGATGGGTGTCAAAGAGCCTACGTGTAGGTCGAGTACCGGCACATCGATGTAATTTAGTAGTTCTCCGTGATACTTTACCGAATTACAACTGGAAAAGAAGACAATCACTTTCTTCTTCAGGTTCTTTTTGAGAAAGGTGAACAAGAGGAGGAAACGGCGTTCGGATGGGCACGCGACGTAGCCCTGCGTCAGTGTCGACACCGTGCTCGTCTCCTCTTCCTTGTCCACGTCGATATGTAGAGGTCCAGGGCGAAGCGATACGCGGGCGAGGTCCTGAACTTTGGTGGTTTGGGTCGCAGAGAAGAGCATAGACTGTCGACCGTCTATCGAGAGTGTAAATCAGACCATGAGTCAAGAACACCCTTGCACAGTACCATTTGGAAGAATCGCAATGATTTTCTTCATCTCCTCCTCAAAACCGACCTCCAATATCCGATCGGCTTCGTCGATGACCAGCGCTTTTAGGTTGCGGAAAACGAACCCTTTGGTATTCTGTTGTTACGAGTCTCGGTGAACCGCGCACCGAACACGGCGGCTTGTACTTACTTCGAGATGGTCGAGCAGTCGACCTGGTGTTGCTACGAGTAGGTTGACGCCCTTCTCGAGCTTTTCAGCCTCTGCCCTCCGATTTGCACCTCCTATGACGATACCAAACGTCTGAGAGTGATGGGCCATCAAGTCTTTTGCAACGGCGAATATTTGCAACGCAAGCTCTCGTGTTGGCGAAACGATAACAATGCCAGTACCTTCAGAACGGAGCGAAAAAGAAAAAGGAGAAAAAAATACAATCAATGTCAGACTTTTGCATCGCTGGACAGTACGCACCATTTCGTGGTTTAAATTTCATCCGGTGTAGCAGTTCGACGGCAGGAATCAAGAAGGCGAGCGTTTTTCCCGAGCCAGTTTGTGCAGCGCCCAGGACGTCTTTCCCAGCGAGGAGAGGTGGAATGGCCTTGGCCTGTACGGGTGTCATGGTCTTGAACCCCATCTCTGCGAGAGCATTGCTCGTCTGCTCTGAGAGCTCGAGGGAAGAAAATGGTTCTCTGCCGACGACATCCTCCCCCGATGCTGCTGGAGGTGCAGCGAGCGTTCCTTCCGTCATCGAGGTCGTCGAAAATCAGCGTGTGCGAGGTGTCCCTTATCGAGCACTAACATACTCTCGGCAACCTCCGCTCGACTTTATCCTTCACTCGAGTGAGTTCTACGTCCGTCTCGAGCTCTTGCATGCGTCTCATCTCATCTAAAGTGCTGTCGTATGCAACTACAGTCTGCCTCTCTCTAACAGTGGGATTTTATCTTGGAGCGCGTTTTTGCACAAAGGACGTTCCCTCAGCCAGCCCATCACCTCAACCCAAAGCAGAACCCGAACCCAGTCCAAAAGAGAGTAGCGATGAAGACGAAGTAGAGGACTTAGCCGACGGTGATCTTTCTTCTGTCAAACCAGGGATGATGGAGCAGTGCAAACTTGTAAACACTATTGAATCCGCGGTTAAGACTCACGCCTCTGACGACATCCAGGTGCTGGTGGTGCGAACAGATTTGAAGATGACTCAAGGAAAGATCGCGGCGCAGTACGTGACTCTTTCTTGTGCACCGACGTAGCTCTGAGTCGCTCAGGTGTGGGTACGTCACGCGTCTCCATCGAGAGGTCGTTGCGCCCGACGTGTAATTTTACAGTCACGCGACCTTGGCATGTTACAAGGCACTTATGAAAACGAACCCAAAAGTAAGTTGACCGTTGGAGCCTGCGTTTGACATATTTTGAGATACATGTAGCTTGTGCAACATTGGGAACGCACGGGGTATGTCTGCTTGATTTTCCTAGTTTCCCTGAAGACGAATTTGAGCAGGCAAGCAAAAATTGCCCTTAGGGTATCCTCCGAAGAGGAGCTACTAGAGCTGGAGGCGATCGCCAAGAGTCTCAATCTCTGCGCTCGGTCGATACTTGACGCGTGGGTGTATTCTGATAGTGGTATTTGCCCATTGATCACGGAACAATGTTATAGTGGGCGGACGCAGATCGCGGCGGGATCACGCACAGTCCTTGGAATTGGTCCTGGTGCGGTTATCTCTTCGTCGGTGGACATGCTATTACTAACGCTTCTGCAGCACCAATAGAACTTGTAAACCAAGTTACCAGCCATCTCAAGCTGCTATAAATACCAGCAGTTACGCGTTCTCGTTGGAAATACAATACCTTGAGTAGGCGAGTGAATAGAGGTCTAGGTTGTGAGGACCTGGAGCCTCCTTTTTGTTCGGCATTGCCTCTTCAGCCCTCCCTGAGTAGTTTCCGCCGGATGCGTCGCCGCCTGGCATTATCTTTCGGGTGTCATTTTGGCACCGAAATCGAGTTCGATGAGTCCAGCAACAATTAGATATCTCATCTTTGTGAGTAGTGTCGGTGTTTCCGACTAGGCCGGACGACGCTTCTCCACCAGAGAGCTTTCCCCCCGTTCCGTACATTCCGTGTCGGAGCGCCCTGCTGCGAAATGACGCGTTGCATACCCAATACCACCTCGTGTTCGAGAGATCTGAACTAGCACGGTTCATATATGGTCCTATGGAACCGTCTGCTGGAGTAGATACGGAGTTCCCAGTTGCGGATCCGATGTCATTGCGTCGAAAGGGATGACATGCACTGAGTTTTGGTCACGTGTATTGATTATTGGAGCATCACTCGAATTTCGGGACGACGAGACGGGCTGCATGGCAACTACCATCACCCTCGCCAGAACATACCAGCACTTCTACCATACTCACCCAAACCGCACCCTCGCTCTCACTGGCGGCACACTCAACGCCCTGGGCGACATCGTCGCCCAGTTCACCCAGAATGCCGTAAGCCCCAAGTCTGCATTCTGCGATCTTTCTGCTCCCTCATCCCCCTATTATTTTCGCAGCGCATTCAGGATCGTCAGCATCGCCCCGGTTGGGACGCTGCACGTACCCTCCGTTTCTTCTGCTTTGGTGTCGGCATAAGTAAGCACTGCCTGTTTTTTAAATACTCGAGGAAACCTTGAACCCGCTGGTTGCGAGGCCCCCTACTCGGCAGATGGAACCTCTTCCTCGAGCGCCGCTTTCCTCTTCGCAGGCGCCGCACGCACAAGGTCAACTTCAAGTCCTTATCAAAGAGACTGATTGCAGACCAGTTCATCATGTGAGTCGGCGCACCCGGTTTTCACCACCGTTTGTTGACCTTGATTTGCGCCCAGGGCGCCGTTAGGCGTACGTCCTATTGATTACCCATGGCTATCTCTAATCCTGTCACATTTCTCTACAGCTCGTGATATTCATCGGCTCCATTGGAGTGATGGAGGGCCGAACCAGGAAACAAATATGGGACAAATATGCCGACATGTACACCACTGCCTTGCTCACTAACTGGAAAGTCTGGCCACTGGCACAAGTACGTTTCTCGGGCTCTCCTGCAGCGTTGGATCTGACATCGCACCAGTTGGTCAATTTCCGGTTCATGCCTCTACCATATAGGATACCGTTTCAGTCTGCTTGTGGTGTCTTTTGGACGCTTTACCTTTCTATGCTCAATGCCAAGTATGCTTTCTGGTTGATTAACCAAAAGAGTCATCTCAAACACTTGCTTCGCAGAGAGGATGAAAAACAAGATAGAGAAGCCACGAAGTAATGAACACAACAATGTATATCCAGTCAGTTCTGTCGCTCTAGATACTTTGAATCTTCGGTTACTGTAGGTTTTCGGTTACTTTTTTTTTACATGCATTCGGGATGTATCCTTTGCCCGTTTTTTTATATTAGCATCAGCGGTGTCTTGCAAGCAAGACACTCAGTATTCCTAGACCATTTCTTGCCAGGATACGTGAACTTTATGTTTGCCCGTACTTGGGTTTGAAGAAGGCAGGTGGGAGTTTCGACAGCACATCCACAAGAGGTCTCTCCACCAGGACTATCTCTCTTGGGCCCACAAAATCCAACGCCAGTATCGGTCGATACTGTGTCACCATCCGCAAATGTCGCCCTTCAGGTGCGCTATTTACAAGGTCTGGGCGTGGTGGGAGGTTTGGTACGCCATGATGGTCTTGTGGATGACGTCTACCCTCGGATATGCGCCGTTTTCGTGGATCTGGATATCTTCCTAGCCAGTCCAGCTTGAGCTTGCATAACCACGAAGAGCCCCAGAAAATGGCTTCTTTTGGAGTGGAGGGTCGTCGGAGACCGTCCTGCGAGACGTCGGTCATTTCGTGGTCTCCGTTCGCCGTGGTCGACGGTGGGAGAGGGCTGGGCTCGAAAATCACGCCGAGCACGGGATCTGGTGTATTGAACAATTGTTTCGGGATGCGGGAATTGAGGTCGTGCGCCCAAATAGGGACGTCGCTACGTTCGACATCAAATGCGTGCATAGTGTTGTTCGGAAGGACGATCAGGAGGATCTGTGGCTTCTCCGGGATGAAGGTCAGCACGTTGGGCGGGTGGGGTAGTGAGGGTAGAGTCGTGTGGTACTGCAGACACGGATCAGTGGGCGTTATTTGGCAGCATTAAACACGGTACGTGCCTGGATCGAGTCAAGGTTGAACACGAACGTCCGACCCAGTTCGTCAGAAGACGCAAGCCATTGTCCATCGGGGCTTATAGCCATGCGTACGATAGGAGGTGGAGTATACGGTTGAAGGAACTCGCCGTCCTCGTCCTCGTCTGCATCTTGCATTTGATTTTTACTCGACCCACGAACTAGCCGACCACCGCTTAGAGATATCCGTTTCCCATGCTGGTCGAATCGTCTCAAAACAGCCGGTTCCTCGCCGCTCAGATCGATTATGAGAATGGAAGATATCGTGGCTGAGGCCAAGACCATCTTGCTTGAATCGGGTGTGAAGACGAAGTGATTCCCGCCGGTCGAACGGGTTCCCTTTGAGTTCGAGGTGCAAATGTGCGCCTCCAACACAGCGGCTAGTGAACGAACTCGCCGGGGCTTCATCTCTCCTGTTGACTGATGAAGACACCGAGACAAAAGTCAGTACCTTTCTCGCGTTGGATAGCAGTAAGCTCACCGTCTTACAAAGCTCAAAAAGTTTCGATTCATATAGATCCGAAACGACAAGCCACCGTCCGTCGTCCGAGAGAGCACTTGCTATGAGGTTCGTTTGTACGCTGAGTTCCATCTCGAGCATACTTTCCCAGCTCACCCTCGACTCCGGGTCTGTGGAATTATCCATGCCGTCGATCACCATAGCTGTACTCGGAATATCGAGCACACGCCAGATGTTCAACCCAGTATCGTGCATATACAACACGAGTCTAGCGCTTCTAGCGATAGAAACAGAAACGAGATATGGAATCCGACGATACGGCGAGTCTTCAAACGTGGTCGCCGCACCTGTTGCTAGAGGATTGACAATCTGTGCTGCCACGGTAGATGTTGTGATATTCGCAGGCAGACTAGGTGTCAGGACGACGGACATGTCAAGGCCACCGGATGCGAGTATAGGCGCTACAAATGGAGCACCAGGAGCGGGTTTTCGCCTGTAGACAGGTGGAAGCGGGCTGTAAGGCGGCCAGATTGCCAGCGAACGTACATCGTGCGAGTGCATACGACGCGAGCCGGACTGGATCCATCGGCTCACGGGGGCGCTCAGAGTTGAGGATGATGAACTTGATGCAGACGAAACATAGCTGAATTGGGCTATTTTTTGATCAACACCTGACGTAAAGACAGTTGTTCCATCTGGCCCGATCGTGAGACAGAGTACGTCTGCACCGTGCGCGGTGAAACTGTGAGTTTGTGTGCACGTCATTGGATCCCAAAACTTGACGGTACCCAGGGAATCGCCAGATATAATCGTACCATCCCTATCATTGCTTCAGTTGGTAAAAATGCTAAGACAAATGGAAGAGCTCTTACGCAAGCACTCCTATAGTCCAAACTAGCGTCCTATCGCCTTTTATTTTGTCAGTCCCCATGCGATCAGTTGGCCGTCCGGTGCGGATGTCCCATTTTCGCAAGCTACTATCTGAGCCCCCAGTAACGAGCCACGAATCTGTCCATCCGTGTTCTTCGTCGTCGCTTTCGTCACCACTTTCCTCTTGGCCATTAGATAGGTTTGCGTTTGGGTGTGGTTGCCGGGGTGCTGGAGGGCCCCATGCAATGCTGAGGATGCGGCATTTGACGTGATCAAAGCGACGGAAGTGCTGCAGTGTGTCGGCCGAGAGAGAGATCAACCGAACGCAACCATCTTCGCATCCCAACGCCAACAACGTTGACGCGGGGTTGGCTGCCATGCTCCATATCGAACCCCCCTGAGAGCTAATTGTCCTCTAAAGTTATTGAGTCGAGCCAGCAGTCGACAGATGCACGAAAACGACATACCCTTACGGTATTTCCTGCCATGTCCCACTCCAAGAGTTCACTTCCGCCGCCTGCACTAAAAAGGCGGAGATCTGAAGAGGACGGGACGTTGTCCGAGGGAAAAACGTCTGGATATCTTATGGTCAAAGCCATAGAGTCGACTTTTGATGGCTGGGGTCCAGGGAGAGTCTGGGTGGATGTCAGTATGTGTAGGGTAGTACAATGAGCAAACGAACCTTGCGACGATGCCAAGCCTGTGAGGCCTGTGACTGGCCGGGCTCTCCTGTCCACTCGAGCAGGTCTATGCTTCCATTCGCATGACCCACAACAAGGGTGCCGAACGCTGGAGTGCGATCACGATCGCGCTGAGGCTGCTTGCCCTTGGCTGTGAGCGATGGCAGCGGCAAGGGAGGAAATGCAAGTGCGGTTATCGGGGAAGGGGAGGCATCGACGAACCTACATCGGTGTAGGGCGAGAGGAGGTGAAGAGTCTGACATGGTCTAGATTTGAGCAAAACGATCGCGGCTTTTTTTTATGCCTGCCTTTTCGGGATATGTCGTGAATGGTCACGTGAGCATATGTATTTTCGCGCCCGAGTCTCTTCACAGTCTCTTCCAGTCCGTCCAAATGTCCATGTTCGGTCGTAATACTGTCACGCCCTCGGGAGGCGTCAACCACGAGCGTATAGAGATGGCCATCAACGAGTAAGTTTGCTGCTTTCGTCGTCGTTCTTTATTCACCTCTCTCCCAGGATCGACATGGTCTCGGACGTCTTCAACCGGATTGTCGGGTAAGTTAAGCCAGCCGATAGCATGCATTCCTGCTGAACACCCCACAGGTCGTGTCACAGCAAGTGCATCAGTCCGCGGTATGCAGAGGGTGATCTCAACAAGGGGGAGAGTGTCTGCATAGACCGATGCGTTGCAAAGTTTTTCGAGGTCAACAAAAAAGTCGGCGAGAAAATGCAGACCGCAGGAGCCAATGCCCAAGCAACCGGTGCCACCTCCTTCGGGCTATGAAAATCATCCTCGCTGTGTACGTCTCGGTGCGCCAGAAAAATTGCCATGTTTTCACCCCAGTAACCCCAGCCAAACCCCGTCCCATTGATATCCGCACGACTACGTACACGGGGTATACCGTTACTTGGCGAATCCGGGGAAGCACTCAGCTAGCGTCTTCGTGTGCTTGTTCTGCGCATGCTCCTCTAATCTGCAGTGGATCATGTAAACTAGCATCAGTCATAAGCACTCGTCATCGTACAACTCACGCCGGAGCCCGTGTCGTTAATAGCTGCAATGGGAAACTCTATCAGTGACATCGACTGTAGATATGTGTGACAGAGCGCACAAAGGTCTGTTTGCAGGTTGCGCAGATGATGTTTTTGGCAGCCTCATTGGTCTTGGTGCGACTGGTCGGCCCCTTGTCTGCCTGCTTGCTGGCATTCCGTTCACGCTTTTGAGCAGCTTTAGCACCCTGTTATCGATCGATCCCGTGTAAGCGTCCTGCGGCAGGTTGTTTTTGATTCCACGTACGTTACCCATCAAGCAGTAAGAAAAAGAAAACTAACGGGCTTGTTGATTCCGCCAGGCGCTTCCATACTCATACGCTTATGTAATTCATTTAAGATAAGATAAAAAAAGGTCTGCTCTCATCCCCGACTACAGGCTAGTGTCGTACACGGAAACGACCAACAAGACTTGAATATGTTCAACTGTCAGAGGGAGTTCGTGGAGAAACCTCATGTTCCGATTTGAAATGCATACGTCGATACGAACTTTACTGAATCGCACGAAATTCAAGTTCGTGACTGTCGAGTCATCATGGCAGCCGAATTTTCACGGGCCGACAAACCACTCTTTCCTCCCACCCACGATGGACCCAGATCTCCAAACGATTATCGAGCAAGTCAAGGTAGATATTCTAACTCCCACTCAGGAGGAAGACAACAAGAAACAACTGAGAGACATTTCTAGGAGCTTTATGAGTGAGTTTCGTCCGCATCCCGCTCTCTTGTGCGTCCTCTGAATGTCATCATGATAAGGCGATACAATCACAGGTGGGAAAGCGTTGTGGCAACCCACCATAGAAACTCGTAACTCAAGAAACCGCCCTTCCAGTGCCAAACAAAGCAATGTACGAGTATGCCGCACGAGCATCGATTGGAGACGCCGTCTTTCACGACCCTTGCACTTCCGCTTTCGAGAAGCACATAGCACAGCTCTCTGGAAAGGAGGCCGCACTCTTTGTGTCCAGTGGGACGCTCAGCAATCAACTAGCAATACGAACACACTTGCATCAGCCTCCATTTTCAATCCTCGCTGATGTCCGGGCTCATATTAACCAGTATGTCTTTGTTCCTTTGAGTCCTTCGAGTCGTAAAACGGACATGTTGTAGACATGAGGCAGGAGGTGCTTCCATGCACACAGGTGCTCATCCCATTTCCGTCACACCCTCGAATGGTCTGTTTCGTCTTACTATTCGAGTTTGGTGCTGTAGTGACAAATTAAAAGGTCACCACTTGACTTTGAAGGATGTACAGGCAAATATCGTACTGGAGTCCAATGTATTGGAGATGGATATCCACATGTAGGTGCCTTTCTTCTTCAGGTGCTTGTTGATTTATCAAATAATTAGTGCACCGACCCGTCTCATCTGTCTTGAGAATACTCTGAACGGGACGATTTTCCCCCAACATGACATCATCAAAATTTCGAATTTTGCACGGGAGAACAATATTTTAATGCACCTCGATGGTGCACGACTCTGGCATGTAGCTGTTGAGACCAAAATGACGTTGTCAGAGCTCTGTGAGCCATTCGACTCGGTTAGCCTTTGTCTCAGCAAAGGTCTTGGTGCCCCAGTCGGAACATGCCTCGTCGGGTCAAAGGCGTTCATCAACAAAGCAAAGTGGTTCCGCAAAGCTTTCGGAGGGGGGATGCGACAGACTGGGATTCTCGCGGCCGCCGCAGCTTACGCACTCAGCCATAATTTCTCACAATTACCCCGTGTGCATGCACTAGCGAGACGCCTGCAACGAGGGCTAGAGGAACTCGGAATTGGAATCTTATCCCCAGCGGAAACTTGCATGGTAGATCTGCCTTTTTTGACCATCATTGAATCTCAAGCATTTCTGCAGGTATTTTTCGACCCTTCTCCCATTTTTGTCGAATATGGGGAGGTGGTGAAACGTGCTGCTGCTCTGCCAGAACCCATCACACTGCATGGCTCACGTCTTGTGGTGCATATCCAAACATCACCCAAAGCGATCGACGACTTTTTGCAACTTATGAGTGATCTTAGGGATGAGAAGGTGAAGGGGGGTCGTACCGTACCATTGAATGGCACGACAACCAACATCTACGGAAGTACATAGAAGAAATACATAGAAGTATGGTCAGCCAATTTGAAGTCGAGTGAACTGCTATTACTAGGAACGTCGACGTCCATATATATAGGCCTTGCCGCCTGAACCCACCTGGTATTCGATCTACACGTTTGAGAGATACGCTGTGGCCTTGCCTACATACGGTGGTTCCTGATGTACCGTTAAACTGTTCTCATGCCCAGCTTCGCCCTCCTCAAAGCTCGAGTCAGCTCATATGCAGCACCTGGCTGGGTCATAACTGAGATCTCCGAGTCATCAACATCCCGGAAAATCTCATCCATGTATTCTGCCGCTCCTGACATATGCACAATCTGCGCACATGCAGCATGGACAGCAAGAAGACGAGGGTCCGGAGGTGGAATGATAGCAGGTGGAGCGGTCTTACTCTTACTCTCAACCTGGCAAGCTTTAAAAGTTATCCGTGACTTTATTGACCCAAGGCCCATTTCATCTTCAGGGACAACAGTAGATTTCACGTCATAAGTATCAGGCAAGACTTGTTGGTCCTTGTCCTATTGATAATTTGATTCAAGGGAAAAGCAGTCAAGTCAAGAAGTAACAGACATACCTGAGCCGGCACCAACCAGAGTTTCAGTGATTCAAACATCTGGCGGACTAGAACCGAAGCCATGAATGCATTCAATGGATTTTGGACATTTTCGTCGCCAAACATTTTACGAAGTGAGAACCCCCCGAAGAGCTCTAACACTCCACCCACAGTACTTGCCCAATCAGCCTGAAGATGAATGATATCAGTCAAAAGAAACCAATAAAACAGAGACAATGGATACCTTTTCCCCAGCCGCTGCTTCCGAACCGTCCTTGGTGTTGTCTGACATCGACTGACCGAAAATATGGACCAACTGTAGCACGGCCGTCTCCCCAAAACGGCATACAGTAGGATCATTTTCATACTCCGTAAAGTCCAAAGCGCCGGTAAAGACACAGCGATGCTCATCACGAAACATGACCTACCAAAATTAGTTAGTGGATGTAATGACAACAAATACATGTTTACTTACCGCTTTCCGTAACCATTGGGAATTTCTAGTGGGCTTTTCGAGCAGATATGTCATGTTCTCTGGATCTTCCTCAGAAAGCAAAGGACTGTGATCGGATGATATAACGGGTGTTTTGGATTTTGGATTCCTGACTAGCAAATCATTAGAGATCGTAAGGACAGAATGAATGCAATCAGAAGTACGCACACACGCGGATCAGGCTGTCAAGATACAGATCGGCAAGATTCTTCAGGTTGAAATCATCATCGTCCTTGCAGTCAAGGATCTCACGTGTCAGCCAATTGCGACCGCTGTCACAGGGAGCGAGACGCAAAGCATGGCCCAGAACGCGTGCGGCAAGACATGGAGGCAAGTCGTGCTCTCCTTGGGGTGTAGACCATCCCATACGTTTCTCCAAAGCGAGGCACTTGTCATACGCTTTCCCAATGCCAGGTTCTAGGTACTCATTTGGAGGTAGAGGGACTGGAGACTGTTTTCTGGGCGGCATTTTGGGAGAAATGGCGCGGAGCGTGGGGGTAGACTGGTGACCAGCCGTCTCAAAGAGTTTCTGGCAAGCCGACGTCGGTACAATTCGTTGTGCAAAGGGGCTGTCAGTGAGCGTACTAGACTGGCAGCCGTCTATGTACGTACTTCAGCACCCGCGAATATGCGATCATTGAATTAGATCACGTGCTTTAAGCGATCAATACACCGTCGCGGATACTCGGACTCCAAGAACACGCACAACACGTAGGCAAGCCATGTCCAAGTCAGAAAGAGAGGAAATCATCACAGGTCTTGTATGTTGCCGACCCAAAGTTCGTTTTGGCGCTCACTGCATCCAGGCCGCGAGGCTGTTCGCAGCTATGTTGGACGACCTTGTGATGGATGCTGCTCTCCAAGGCCATCACGAAATCGCGCGGAGTCGAGCGCCTTGTCAAGTATGTCATACACGGTAAGCCAACTTCGTTATTACACCTCATTCAATTCTTCATACCCTCTTTTCAGCTGTTGTGCAGGTGGGATATGCTGTTGGTATTGTTCGTCCCATTTAGTTAATCACCAGCTCCGTCCGCATAGTTCACGGAAATGGTGGACCGCACTTGCAGGATACGGAGGCATCCTCGTCAATGGGGAAAACGAGTTTGAACACTGGAACGAGCACACCGACAACTGTCAAGGATGGGAACATATTGTTCGAGTGTACAGTGTGTAAACGTCAGGTTCGTCCAGTCTTTGCTACACCGTCCTGTTGACACAGTACCCACTGTCACTTCAAGGTCGCGTCAAACAGATATGCGCCTCATCTTAGCTCGTGTATGGGCATAGGAACTGGCGTACGACGCGGGACAGCACGCGCTACAAATCTCAAAACAAAGTATGACGTCAATGAAATGATTGTGTTGGTGGGCCAACCGTTTTCAGGATCCCAATCGACTCTGGACGGTCGGCCTCGCCGTACCTCGGCTCGGAGAATGGCAATGTCTCGGACGACAACTCCAACGGGAAAGCTAAAGCGAAACCCAAGGGTAGATTTGCTGGTATCTGTCACACTTTGGGAGTCAAATGTATCATCTGATTATGCCACAGGCGAAGCGGATTTCAACCTCAAGCGTAAAAGGGTGGGTCACTCTATTTTGTTTCCGACGAGTTTTCCATTCACACGGGAAAGTAGACTGGTTCACCACAAGTATCTCCAGTCAAGAAGACAAAAAAGCAGAAGACGACCGGTATGTCGTCGTATTGTTCTGTTTACTGTGACATTCTGACACGGCTCAGGGACTCCTGTTTCTCGACTAAAGGCAGGGACGGACAACCCTGCGAACCAGGTTGGTTTCTCTTCGATTCTGGGGTTGTTTGCCGACCGGTCGTTTTGTGGTTCCTGCAGGTCCCCTCTTCCCAGTCCAAGGTCCCGTCCAAGCTGCGATCGTCATCGACTGCCTCGTTTTTGGACAAAGAGCGGTCATCCACACCTGGATCTCAATCTTCAATTGGTACCCCCATCGGCGCCTCTGCAATTGCGGCCAAGAGCCCAGTCGGAACAGGTCCGCCAAAACGTGGACGGCCAAAAGGGAGCAAGACGGGAATGGGTAGGGGTGCAGCGGCACAGATGAAACGTCCTAGTCCACCTCGGCCGCCACCGCCGCCTGTTCCGATCGAACCCGACTACATGATAGGTGAGTGGAACGAGTGTCCGTTTTATGGCTCGGCTGATGTTGATGGTCACCAGACGTGGAAGGAGAAGAAACGGGTTCTTCGACAGATACGGATGGATCATGACAACCGCGTAATGTAGTATGTGTACTTGCTCGAGTTACATAGTGACATCGCATGTAATTAGCCGCCGCAACAGTCTCCCACGGAACGGAAGCGAACCACTTTTCACGTTGACCCATTCCACCGCTCGTTACAGCGTTCGCAGGACGACTCTTTGTTACTTCACGTTCCTTACCCTCTCCTCCATCCCAATGGATCACCAATTCAATGGTGACCGTTCAACAGACTACCTCACAAACCATTACCCCCACCCCCCGCCCCCAGACGAGTTCAAGTCATCATACGACGACCTTATCGATCAATATGCAGAGCCCTACTCGAGGATATCCCGGCACCAGACCTTCCAGGTCCAAACACCACCCATCGACGACCCTGAGTCCCGAGGTCCATCGTACTCCCTGGATCACAAGTCCCCGTATCCCGGTGGCAAGCCCGACGACGAAGTAGAAGATCCCTCCGAACCCACTCAGAGCTACCCGCCGGTGATAAAACAACGAGAAAAGTCGGTTGATTACAGCACTTGGTGGCAGCAGGTGAGCGGTCGCCCGACGAACGCTCTTGGAGCTTGTGTTCACCATCCCCTTCAAGATTCTCCCTGACTCATGGGCATGCCGTCTCTTCGTGATAACTGTCCTTGTCGAGACAGCGATCGATCTCGCCATTGAGGGAAATCTTCTCGCTCGACTGCAGTCAGGAGGTAACAATGACAAAATGCCTGTATACCTCAGCGTGTTCGCGCTAGCACAGTATGCAGTTTTTCGTTCCCACCACCTCCATGTCTTGACATTCTCCACAGTATATTTCAGTTTGTTCTCGCCGTGGATGCAGTGTGCGCCCGAAACACCCTGCAATTCATCTGTCTTATGTGAGTAGTTCTGGCAAGGTCACCTTCACGCTCTAAAATTCCGTCGTAGATTATTCAATATTCTTTTCCTCATCTACGCCATCATACAAATCGGGGAAATTCAACATTCGGCGACGACAACAGGAGGCATCGTTCACATATCGGTTCATGTCCTTACGAGCATCATTCCGGTTGTTATCTCCGTCGCGGAGGTAGCGTACATCGCCCTCGGGTGGAAAATCTACCACGAATTCGGCTGGAAGGTGTACAAATTTCTTGGTGCTGATCGCCGCATCAAGAAAATGTATGCCAGCTATCAAATTTTCCTTTGTCTCGTCAAGTTCGATCTCTTCTTTTGGATTGGTTTCTCCGTACAGTTCCTTTGGCTGGTGCTCTCGAAAACCGACTGGGAATACTATGTTACTTGGGCCGCTCTGCCTTTGTCCGTTGTTCTTCTGATCGAGGGTCACTTGGCAGCACGCTACGAGAACAAGTGGATGATGGCAACATTCATGTCAGGGTGTATGGGAGCATTGGTATACTTCATCTACAAAGCAAGTTGACCTCTATGGTCCCTTTTCTTCCTTGCTTGCTGACCTTTTGACAGACATACAAACTACTGAAGTATCGCAACTCGGACTACGCTCTAGTATGGCATTCGCTTACCACTTTTTGTGGGTTCAATTTTGTTTCCTGTCATCCAGAGGACCACGTTGAACGCAACCAAACAGCTGCAATCGCGATTTTCCTTTTGCTTATAACCATAATTTTCTCGGCCATTGTGATGCGGAATTTTGGCAGGGGACTCAAAGAATCAAGTAAGAGGGCGTTGCAATCTTGTTGTTTGAAACGGCTAATCGTGTATCTGTAAGTTGCGCGAAACAAGGCGCACGCCCGCGCAAAATCTAAGCAAGTCCATGGCATGCCTATGAGCATGAACCCCAGCCGGATGAGCATTGAATGAAAGCGCATTCTGTCAAATAATGGACTTGTACTATTTCGCGCCGTTTACCATCTTGTTGACTCAGTACGGTGAACACTCGACTTGCATCACGGTTTTTTTTTCTATATCTCTGCATATTACAGAACCCTCCCCACCCCAACCCCTTCCGTTCGTGCGGATTCTCCGGCTCTACTTTTTGATTTATTATACCTATTCGTATTATATATACGTACGCTTGATGTGTCGCAGGACTTCATACGGGCGAGCGTATTGCACTAGGTGAATTCATCTGATAATTGATCGGATTCGGAAATGTGTCTGAGAACTCGGACCTGCAACCGAGCGAAAGTCGGTGTATCTCTTGTCCATTCGTCATTACAGACGTACGGCTGGTCTTGCACATCCTCGCAATGTCCCAACGGTGAGAACGCTTGGCGAAGGATCGTCCGACGTGACTGAACACCCTCCCCAAAGCTTCCGTGCAACGACTTCGCTGCGTGACCGCTCCGCTTTGCTTGGCGGACTGACACCCCCTGCTTCCGGACGCTCCTCTCCGTTAGAGCTTCCGCTCCACGCGCCCCCGGGGCATCGCTATGCCGACGATCTTGAAAACCAAAACGACGAGCACCTCGAAGGGTTGTCCGCCAAGGTCAAGCTGCTCAAAGACGTACGTGGCCCCCCTCTCGTTCGCGGTCTCGTCACGGCTCACGGCTCACGTCCTTTTTGACCAAAGATCACGATCGGTATCGGGAACGAGGTCCGAGAGTCGACCGTGCAGCTCAGTCAGATGGTGCGCTCATTTCGTTTGCCCCTCTTTGACTTTTGGGTGGGCTGACATGGACTACAGAATGATGCGTTTTCGGAGACTTCAGGTATCCTCGCAGGGACTTTTCGTCGGATGAACAACATGGCCCAACGGCATGGTTGTCGATGGTTGTGGTACATCGTCTTTCTAGTTGTCGTATTTTGGTTTTTTATCATTGTATGGTGGCTTCGACGATGAAGACACGAGACATCACATCACGTTCATTGCAGCTCAATACCGCTGTCATTATAGCTGAAAAAATAATGCTTGGGATACTACGAATAAATTCAAGCAAGCAGGGCGCATGAAAGGATGACACTATGGAACATCAAGGAATTTGGCGTATCCAATCTCCCAAATCATTCGCCTCCGGAGGTATGGCATATCTCGCTGTGAGAAATTAAACGACTCTTCTCCTCGGGACAATGTCTCCAAGAATTGGGACGTGAAGACGCCACAGTCATAGCCGTTCTCTTGTTGCGGGGTATCCTGCGAATCAAACGAATGAGCTCATACGTCTCTGCACGGGAAAAAAAAAGCTAACATCGGGGGCATAGTTCACCCAGCCCGTAAAATCAAATGGTTTCTTCTTCTTGTTCTGGTGTTCAAGGTCAAGGTAGTTGCGCAGGGCCTGTCAGGAAGATTCAGATGCGGCATGCTGGAAAAAAATAAGCCATTTAACCTTGAATACTTGGTGTCGGTCGAGGTTCATGCTGTCGTACGACTCGACCCGTTTCCGACGAAAATTGATAGCAGCACCGGTCCAATGAGAATTGTTGTGATTGACGGGAATCAGAATGACATCTTTTGAAAAGATATCAATCTAAGGAAAGGTCAGAAAACATGCAGCAAATCAAATGGCGATTGCACCTTCTTGGTCCATTTTGCAAGCCTTGCTCGTTCATAACCCTCATCCCGCAACTTGGACCAGAAGAAAGTATTGAAGTAATGTACGTTCAAGATTTTCTTTCTTCCGTTTGTCCCAGGATTCTCTTTAGAGGCCTCCGATCGCTCAAGAAGCATTGCACCATAAAAATTGATGAGCTCGTCGTTTAGCCACTGGCAAGGAAGTAGACGTGAAAGGTCCTTGTCGCAAACCTGCTCCCGCGCTATCTTCGAGATAGCACCTTTCTTAGTTAAGAACGCATCAACTTGTCTGTCGGCTTCCGGGGGTAGCGACTTTGGAAGAGAAGGGCGGAAACGCCGCTCTATTTCCTCGTCCTTCTTGCGAGCTTCTTGACGTAACCATTCGTAGGCTGAGAAGGGCTTCGTCGGTGGACTAAAGTTTAGGTAAATTTAAAATTTAACATATCAGCGCAACCATTGCGGAAGCAGAGTAGCACCCCGACGAACCTTGCCAAAGTCCGCAGTAACTTCTTCTTTGCATTTTCCAGGAAGGGAATATCTGCGTACTAGAAAATTTATGAAAATGAGGACTATCTTGTGCACTCGGAAAGCGTACATCCGAGAAAGAGTGACGGTAGGATAAGCTAGGTGTATCTTCCTTCAGACGCAGGTCTGTCAAAGAGGCGGAGGCTGGGAGAAAACGTGAGCAACAGATCCGTGCCTCAGGTGATTTGTGATACGCACGAGACAATGTGTCACGATCGTCCAGATGCTGCAGCCGAGCCTGGTAATCTATGTATGCTGGCCCAAATAAATTAGCACTCGGGCACATTGATGAAATAAGCACGTTACATTTGAAGTCATCATAGTTCGATTTGAATCCTGACAAGTTATTGTAAGATAAAGACAAGACTTGAAGGTGTGTATCATACCGCCTGCTCGTTTAAGGTCGAATAGTTCCTTCATTACGGCCTCTCTATCTTTCACTCGATCCTCTCTCACTTTGGCTTTGTGCTACGTTACGCGGGAATGAACTGTGAGCTCAAAGCGACGGCACCCGTAGCAAAGCTCACCTTGCGCGCATATATGTGCTCCTTGCCTTTCCTCTGGGTCAGCAGGTTACTGATCTCTTCTGCCCTTCGACATTGCTGTACGGAATTGGCCAGAAGGTCATCTCCTGACGGAGGGCAAGGCAAGGTGGCTGAATGAGTGACAGATGTACACCCGGTCGTGGGTGTTGATTGTGATGAGCTGCCAGAACCGTGGGGAGGATTGAGGACGGACAAGACAGAGGATGAAAGGTTGGCGTCTTCCATTCGTTTATAGTGTTCGTAAGAATGAAATTCGTTAGGTATTGGAGGACGACGGGGAGGTAGAGGATGAGAAAGGGAGACTGTGTGCACTGCGCGAGGGCGGGAACGCGGCGGAGGTGAAGTTGAACGCCGCATCCGCGAAGAACGGGCTGGCAAAGTAGCTGACGAAGATGGACGCGATCCCCAAGCCTTGATTGTATCTGAGGCGAGTTCGACCACTTCGCGTGCAAGCTGGCTCCAGCGAGCGGTCAACCCGGAGTGTGAAACCAGCCCGCCAGCAGTGTCCCGAATACTTTGTTCGACGCGCGGATGCTTCGGTTGCCTAGTTGGAAGAATTGGATCAGATGCCTCCCTTTTGCGAGAGTTGAGCATGGGAGAGGTGAAAAGTTTGCGACGCCGCCGACAGTGCCGAGAAGACAATCGACTCGATTCCCGCCTTGTGTCGAGCATTGTCTTTCCCACGACATATATTCCCACCATCATGTTCTCCGCACACCAACCAACCACAGCCCGCTTGGCTCAGTTGGTTAGAGCGCAGGTCTCATATGAAAAAATATGAGTAACTCGATAGTTACGCAATCCTGAGGTCGCAAGTTCGAACCTTGCAGCGGGCAAGCTTTTTGGCATAGCCTTTCTTCCTGACATGCAGTGAGTTTCGAAACCACTCCGTGAAGCTGCTTTCACTTTACAGTCACTAACCGCTAGTACACAGACCATTAACCACGGCAGACCGACTATATCCCTCGTCCAATCACTTCAGTGAGAACTTTGTTGTTTGCGCCGGTTCTGTGCTCTTTCGTGCGGACCCATACAAAAGAGAATGGCAAATATGCATTCTGCATTCGCCAAGGGAAGGGGTGCGAGTACTACCCAAAGGCCGGAAAGACTGTGGGGAATCAGTGGAGGATGCTGCCCTTCGAGAAACGTACGAAGAGACAGGCTACAGATGTGAATTCTTCCCGTGCAGGATGACGACGCGCGCACCTTTACCCCACGTCAACATGGTGGATGAGCCACGCGTAGTAGAGGGCGTGGTTGAACCATTTGCGGTGACGCTGAGGAGTCTTGGGGAAACGAGGGGGACGAAGATGATCTGGTGGTACGTGACCAGGGCAACTGATACAGCTCGATCCGAAGGGACGCAGACGGAAACGGAGGATTTTCATTCGGAATTCATCACAGCGGAGAAGGCCATCGAACAGCTCACTTTCCAAGATGACAGAGAGATAGCTAACAAGGCGCTGAGTCTCGTCATAGATACAGAGAAGGAGTAGCTCAGGTGGCACAGAATATATTTCTATGTAGAGGTCGCGCGGTTTGAATCCAACATTCGAGTTGTAACTTCATCTTCATCATCATCAACCACCACCAACTTATCCCAAGAAACTGGCAAGCTCGTCATACTTGAGAGAGGTGGCGCGGAATCCCGCACTTTCGTATTGCCATGACTTCAAATCCATCCCTTCGTGACCTGTATAGTCCTCCGTCGATGGAATGGACATTCATCCCACCGCCAGCACCAAACGCCGCGAAAGACCCTTCCACCATCGTTTCATCGTCTCAATGGACCCCCCGTCCTGCTCCACGTTCCATATTCGACCTTTCGCCCTCCCTGAATGGTAGCGAACCTTCTTCCTTCGACGCTTCCCGCTTCTTCCGCTCGTTGTTGGCTTCGGCCGTGCTCCAGTACAGTAGTACCGCCATGGCAATGCCTTTGGAGGTCGGAAAACTACTTCTACAGATTCAATGGGTTCCAAAGGACGCCCTCACACAAGAACCCGATGAAGAAGTAGAAGACGAGGTGGAAACGGTCAAATACTGCTCCGTCATCTGATTGACTGACGTGTCAGCAGCGTAGCGAAGTAACCAACGAAGAGGAGTCGTACTTTGTGGAACCAGATACTGGTCCGACTCGCCATCCAGTTCCAAAGCTCGTGGACGATAGAGGGTACATGATTCGAACTTCTGTTATGGAAGACGGGACACGCCCAGAATACATGATTCCAGTTGGCAGCGCTAGTACCTCATGGGGTATGATTCGACGGCTCATTGGCTTTCATGGCGAAGGATGGTTATCGTTATGGAAAGGTAACCATCACACTAGATCTCAAAGACGGAAGCTTGAATCATTTCTCTAGGTCTGCTCACGTCGTGTGTTCACGATGTTGCTTTCGCGAATGTACAACCGCATTTCGACAGAGTCCTACACACGCTACTCTCGTCACAAGGTGGATTTTACCAGCCATCACTACTGGTTCCGGTGGCTTCGCATGTCCTGACCGGCTTTCTATTGTCTCCATTGGATCTCGTGCGCACGCGCCTGATCGCCCAGTCATCGATGCCGCGGTACAGGACGTATAGAGGGCCTATCCACGCACTCTACGAGATTCTGGCCAATGAGGGTGGTCTGAGGGGCATATACTTGCACCCTCATCTCCTGATACCGACCATACTGGACACCGGGCTCAGAGCCTTTATGCATGTTGCATTACCCGCCGTCATTGCTCCACGACTAGGGCTTGGTCCACACGTAGCAGCGGATACACACCCAGTTGCATGGGCATTTGCAGAGGTTCTCGCCGGATGTGCGAGTCTGTTAGTGACCTTGCCCATCGAGACGGTCCGCCGAAGGCTGCAAATCCAGACGCGTGGGACAGAGAAGCCACTGCGCACATGCATAGAGACAAGGCCTGTGCCATATAACGGAATTGTTGATGTGCTATGGCACATTTTGACTGAAGAACGATCGGACCTGCCAATAAAACGTCCGCGGAAGCAAAGAACGGCCGAGGAGAAGGGTCGGGGAGAAGAAGGCGAGGTGGAGAGCACGACGGAGGGCGGGGAGAGTTGGTCGAGGCGCACTGGTGTCGGACAGTTGTACCGGGGACTGGGGATGCGTCTTGCTGCGAGCGTGATCGTTTTCCTGCTCGCCGTCGTGGGTGGTGGCGAGGACGTCGACGGCGGGTGGGCGGAGCTATGACGGTGCGGGGATCGGAGGAGTTCCGGTGCAATGACTTTATATGGAAATTGCGTCGTTGACGGATGTATTTTTTGATGGCTTCGCTTGTCCCTAATTGAACTAGTACCTTTGCAGCACGAGCCACATCATCAGCTGGTCGGGCAGTTTAATTACTCTACTTTCGTCAGTTCACGCCACGTTCCCGTCCCTACTCGCTCCTTCCTTGCCGCCCATCATGTCCACCAACGCCCCTCCCGACGGGGCCGTACAACAGCAGGAACACGTTGCACCCGACCAACTGCACAACATGGTCGCCAGTGACCCCGCCAAAGGTTCCACCCTCCATCCGTCCAGTCCCGAAACATCTCCCCAAGCAAAGGCCGCAGTCGCTAGTGAGGGGCTCAATAAGGTCCCCCCTCAGTCCCCTAGAGACACCAAACCTGTAGACGCGAAGGGTGTGTTGTTACGCTTATGGGGAATTAACCGAATCACCTATTTCCCTCAGAAGTCGCAGTGGCCACCGGAAACGCGTTTGTTGTGCCGACCATCAACATTCAGGATGCTGAAAAGGCTAGCAAAGAGGAACTTGAACATCCTGCCCCCCTTCCGCCTTCGCCGCCGGGTGACTACCCATCCGGTATTGCCCCAGTCGTACCCAACTGGTACAAGGTCGGGTGGCGAGCCGTTGCCAACATAGATGCTCCCTCCCAAGACGGAGAAGAACAGGACAAGTCCGTCCTTGGGCTTTTCTTGAAAGAACAATTCTACGGTGATTGGTACCATAACTCTGCGCTTGTCATTTTCGTATGTTTCATTATTCTCTCTCTCTCTCTCTCTCTCTCTCTCTCTCTTGGCTTATTGCAAGCTTTCAGGCTGTATTCGCGTCTCACTTTCTGACCCGCTTCGGCCTTGGATGGGGATGGTTGTTCATCCTGCTGGCAATCTGCAACACGTACTATGCCAACTCGATGGCGCGCGTGCGTCGCCGTGCCCGCGATGATATTCAGCGCGAGCTTGTCAAAACCCAACTGGCCTCCGAGCATGAGAGCGCCGAATGGCTGAATCATTTTCTGGACCGTTTCTGGCTGATCTACGAACCCGTACTTTCTGCTACAATGGTTTCATCCGTCGATCAAGTCCTTAGCACAAGCACACCCGCATTCTTGGATTCTATGCGCCTTGGCGATTTTACCCTCGGTACAAAAGCGCCCCGGATTCAGAAGGTTAGGACCTTCCCAAACACGGAGGAAGACGTCGTCACAATGGACTGGGCATTCTCGTTTATTCCTAACGATGTGTCTGATCTGACTCCTCGCCAAGCGGCACGCAAAATTAACCCCAAGATAGTGCTAAATGTGAGAATAGGAAGGGGCCTGGCAACCGCCGCTATCCCCATCTTGCTCGAAGATCTCAGCTTCAGCGGTCTCATGAGAGTCAAACTGAAGCTGATATCCAATTTTCCTCATATTCAAATCGTGGATCTTAGCTTCCTGGAGAAACCCGTTTTCGACTATGTCTTGAAGCCAGTTGGTGGCGATACATTTGGTTTCGATATCGCTCATGTCGGTACATCCTGTACTTCTTATTCAAATACTGATTTCCGTGGCAGATTCCTGGACTCTCTGACTTCATCCGTGACACGGTCCATGCGAGTATTGGACCTATGATGTACGATCCAAACGTCTTCACGCTCAACCTGGAGCAATTGTTGTCCGGCACTCCTCTAGATGCGGCAATTGGGGTAGTCCAAGTGACCGTTCATGCCGCTCGAGGACTCAAATATAGTAGGATTGGTGGTGGATCACCAGATCCCTTTGTCAGTATCAGTATCAACAACCGTCAGGAGATGGCAAGGACTAAATATAGGCACTCAACGTTGGTGGTTTTCACCCGATCTCTTTGGTTACCTTACTCATCGTCTCCCAGGTACAACCCGACCTGGGTTGAAACCAAGTTTATTCTTATCAAATCTCTACAGGAGCAGCTCGTGCTTACCGTGTTTGACTACAATGAGCGCAGGAAAGACACGTCCCTCGGTGCCGCGATTTTCGAAATGCATCAGCTCATTGAAGATGCTACTTTCGAGGGTGTTGAATCACCAATCCTGAAAGATGGAAAACAACGTGGCCACGTTCGATTTGACGTTTCCTATTATCCTGTACTCAAGTCCGAGACCATCGATGGCCAGGAGCGATTACCGGAAACCAGTTTGTAAACAATCCTGGCCTAAATCCTTTGACTCAACTCCCTTACAGATGTCGGGATCGTCCGTTTGACTCTCCACCAGGCTAAGGAGCTTGACTCGTCAAAGTCGCTCTCTGGAGAACTGAATCCTTTTGTCAAAGTTTATCTGGACTCTGGTTCCTCTCATATCCACAAGTCATCCATTATGAAACACACGAACAATCCAGTCTGGGAGTCTAGTACTGAATTCCTATGCTCGGATAAACAATCGTCGGTACTTACCATCAAAGTTATGGATGATCGAGACTTCTTGAAGGACCCGGTAGTTGGGCACATGACTGCGCGTCTCGAGGACTTGATTACAGCACTCACGGTGGAAGGACGAGACTGGTGGCCCTTAAGCAAGACCGGAAAGATTCGGATCAGTGCACAATGGAAACCGCTGCAAATGGCAGGTGCTCTCAGTGGGATTTCACAATACATCCCACCCATCGGCGTGGTGAGGCTTTGGCTCCAGAAAGCGACAGATGTCAAGTGAGTCGTCTGTGATAACACAAAAACTCCACTGACCGTTGTTTCAAGGAATGTGGAAGCTTCTCTTGGTGGCAAGGTTGGTCCACTGACATCGTGTGAGGTGGAAGGCTTAACATAACATTTCAGAGTGACCCCTATGTTCGAGTCTTGATCAACAATGTCATCCAGGGTCGAACAGAAGTCATCAACAACAGTGCGTGCCTGCTCTACCCCACATTCCGAGCTCTCATTCGATCGCAATACAGATTTGAACCCCATGTGGGATCAAATCATCTATATCCCTGGTATGTCCTTGCGTAAACTGCCCCCTCTGGCTCCGTGTTGACCATTGTGCAGTGCATTCGCTGAAAGAGGTTGGCAAATTCTTACTTTTATCTACAATTCCGTCTGATCATTTTTCAGTCCATGCTTATGGAAGTGATGGACTATCAGCATCTGACCAAGGCAAGGGTGCTTCTTTTTTCGTGCTTTTGTTACTCATCATCTTTTAGGATCGTTCTCTCGGCTCTGTCGAGCTCCTCGTCAACGACCTAGCCCAGGAGTCGTCGACCGATCCGCAATTCCGCCACGCGTCCACGGGTAGGAAGGAAGTTGTTCAACCCATTCAACTTGATGGGGCAAAGTCATTCAAGGGTCACCTTCACTTTGTTGCTGAATTCATTCCCGCGTTGGCTTTAAAACATGTCGGCTTTGACGCAAGAGAAAATGAGATTCAGAAGGCCGCGAAGACAACGAACGGCATGGCAGGCGGCGATGTTGCTGCGGACGTAAATGGCGAAGCTTCTGTGAGTTCGTCACGGTCCGCCACGCTGGACACGAACGCAGCGAAGCAGTTACAAGATGTCAAAATTGCTGACATGGTCCAGACTGAGCCTAAACCACAAGATAACGAAGAAGATGCAGATAAAGATGACGAGAAACCGCCTTCCGGGTTAGAGCTCAGCAAGGAGCAGCTTCTGCAGCACCGTACGCCGACTATACTGATGACCTTTGTGATGCTTACTGTCTATTTAGAGTCTGGTATTATCATCTTCAATGTTCTGTCAGGCAAGCTTCAGAAAAAGGCGAGACTGGAGGTTCTCTTGGACGATGGATATTGGCCCGCCTTCAGCACCGTCAAGGCCCGCAGTACGAATGCAGAGTGGCAATATGTGGGGGAAGGTTTTCTGAAGGAACTCGACTTTGGCCGTGTCTGGTTGCGGCTTAACGAAAACGGTGACGGCGATAGTGACGAAATCATTGCTGAATGGAAAGGTAGTGCTAAGGCGTTCTTGGAAGCAACACTAGTAAGTTGGATGTTGTTGGTATCAGTCCCGTTGTTGAGCCGATTCTCGCGAAGGAACGCCGCGGGTCATTTATCTTGACAGATATGCAAGACGAGAGTAAAATATCTTCGGTCGACATTGAAGCGCGGTATGTCCCGGTACCCGTGAAGTTAGAACCAAGAGAGAGCATCAACAGTATGTTGTTCTCTCCCGCTGTCGGCACGTTTCTTATGATGTACACAGATCAGGGTATCCTTCGCGTTGACTTGATCAAAGGCGGAGATCTCATAGCCGCTGACAGAGGAGGTATGGCGTTGCATACACTTATCGCTAGCGTTGGTTGATGACATGTTACACAAGGCAAATCCGATCCCTATGCCGTGTTCACCCTCAATGGACAGAAGGCATTCAAGTCAGAGGCAAAGAAGAAGACTGTACACCCCGAATGGTCAGAAGATTTCACCGTCAATGTGGTATGTATGCCAATCTACGTTCTGCATTGTATGAATTCTCATAATCCTAGCCTTCTCGGGTTGCCGCGGACTTCTTTGTGGAGGTATTCGACTGGAATCAACTTGAACAGGCAAAGAGCCTCGGAAGTGGAAAGATTGCTCTGGATGATCTAGAGCCTTTCGAACCTGCAGAGCGTATCATCAACCTGTCAACGGAGAAACATGGTCAAAAGGGTCAAGTATTCATTCGATTGACATTCGCGCCCGAGATCATCGCCAAAGCGCGGAAGAGTACATCCACGTTCTCAGTAGCTGGTCGTGCGATGACCCAACTTGGTGCTTTGCCAATTGGGGCAGGTAAAGGTGTCATTCAGGGTGTCGGGGGTATATTCAAAAAAGACATCTTTCACCATAACAAGTCGCATGAAGAAGTCGGCTTGCCTGCAGTACCCCTGCCCGAACTCCCCAACCATTCCGCAGAACAGGCGTCAACTTCAGCACGCGATTCAGCTGCATTCCCATCCACAGAATCAGGACCTCGTGGCACAGGAGGACCTCCTTCGGAGGCTGGATCGTTGCGCGTGGTAGTGTTCGGCGCAAAGGATCTTGCTGGGGGTGATATGAAACCATACGCTGTGTTGCGTCTCGGCGATAAAGAATTCAAAACCAAGCATGGCCTCAAAACCTCAACACCGGAGTGGTGAGTGTAGACTAGTCTCAGTCAAGTCTTGGGTACTGAATGATGGCAGGAACGAGTCCTTTATGTTCGCTGCTAGTGCGCACACGCCGAAAATGCACGTTTGGATCTACGACCACAAGACGCTTGGAAAGGATAAGCTGATCGCGGAGGGGGATGTTGATGTTCGTACTGTCTTTAATTTGCGCCGAAATTCTCTCATTCATTGTTGTTTTAGATTTGGAACCATATCCTCCCTAGTCGAAGCGCTGAAGTGTCACTCGCCTTACGCGAAGCGGGACAGCTTCGTCTGCGGCTCGAGTTCGATGGAGACACCAATCCCAATCAGCAAGATGCTTCCATCCATGAACGACATTTAGCGTCACCCTCCCGGTTCAGTATCAGGGGTCGCAGGCCTGAGGATAGTTGAATCTGATTACCCTGATTTTTGTGTCTTGTTATTCATCTATTGGTGTTTTGCGCATATGTTCTTTTTTTTGATCCACCGATACTACTCTCATTCCTTGCTTTATCAATATTTCACTGGACATAGTTTGCCATGCTGTCTTGTCATTCCTTCCGTTATTTGCATAACACGTTTTAGCTCCGAGAAAAACATATGATGGATAAATGCTCCGTTCCGGCTCGTCTTTGCAATAGAATCTGGAACAGGTCAGTGAGGCCAGATTTCTGTACGCGGGACATGGGACGCACCCGACTACTCATGTTGGACATTTTCCGCATTCTTTCACAGATTGCTGGGATGTCGTTCTGTGCGAGTGCTACAAGATAGAACTTGCCATGGTCCGACAGTAAATCCTGTCGTCCATTAGAAGCAACGGCGCTGCATACGAGTTGATGATGACATACCCCAACGTTATCTAGAAATTGATGTGTTGCTTCCATGCCGTCGAGTCCCCCTGCCCAAGAGCCAGCGATGTCACCACTGCCTTGTGCATGGAAAAATTCTTCATGGACTGTTGGAACGTATGGGGGATTGAACAAGACAATGTCAACGCGATGTCGCAGCCGTGTCAACAGCGGCTTTGAAAGATCACACGTAATTGGATCAAGAGGAACCTAGATCGCCTTGAAATTGAGTGAAGCTTCCCGAAGACTGATCATGGAAAGATCTTACCCCGTTCTGTTTTCCCGTAGCAAAGGTACAGATTGAAGCGCGTTGGTTGATATCAGTGCAGAGGTAAACTGATACGGTCATCGGTAAAGGTGTCGCATTGTGTACTAATCGAGTCTAAGGACAACTGACGGGCATTCGTTGGTCCCAATATTGAACCTAGGAAGGCGGACACACAACCGGATCCAGAGCTAGCTGGTGTCTTTAGAGAAAGGGTCCAGTAGTCTGAAGGGTCTCTTACCCTATTTCAAGACATATCAACGGTTTTTGTGCCTTGAGCTGTTCCATGTCCTTTTCAAGGCCATCTAAGAGTAGAAACGTGTCCTCTGTGGTGCCATCAATCGTCGAGCAACAACGAATTCTGAGATAAAATTACCTGCTGGATCGTATACATGGAGCCTGTCTTCTTTGGAGAGATGGGATAAATCTGGCGTCGGGATCATCGTCGTGGGGGTCGATAAGATCAAATGAATCGATCACGTGGCAGACGCGTCGCAAAAGCGTGTCACGCCAACTTGAACTGCATCTTCAACCCATGGCTGGCCGTGCAAAGGCGTCCGTGCCCGTTACGCGCGCGTCAACGCGAACAAAGACACCCACCAGTGGACCATCTCCAAGTCCACCTCCTGCGATAAAAGCGATCAAGGCAAAGGCATCGACCCGATCAATCGCAGCCTCGGGAGATCCTGCAACGAAAACGGCAGTCTCGAAAAAAGGATCGGCAAAGAGAGCGAACTCACCAGATGCAAAGCATGTCGCACCCAAGAAACCGGGAAAAGTTCTGGTCACAAAGTCAGCGATAGGAGAGCGATCGGAACCGATCATGGTGCGTGCAGGAGATCATGATGCATATGGCAGCACTGGGACCGTATCTCGGAATAGGCATACCTTCGCATACGACCTCATATTGGTGACGATGAGCCGGCGACCATGCCTTACTTGGATCCCTTGTCGGATGCTGCGGTTAGGATGACCGATCCATCCAGCGACGGTCGTGGATCCTCTGGGATGTACTACCGAGTGTCAACAGCGCCTCCTTCCTCGATTTACAAGTTCTCTCGCGTCTTCCTTCCGTCTACTCAACAAGCCAGCTTTTTCGCGAAAACGACGCTCCCGCTTGTTCAGGACCTGCTGGATGGGCAGAACGGTCTTCTCTTCACGTACGGGGTAACAAATTCTGGGAAAACGTACACTATTCAAGGAGGCAACGAGCCTGGTTCCGGCGGAATTTTACCAAGGACGTTGGACGTGATATTTAACAGTGTTGAAAACTTGCAAAGTGACGGACGGGTGAGTGGGGCGAGTGCCCAGAGGCAAACTTGCTAACAAGAACCATAGTATCGGCCTGTCAGACTCTATGGGGTAGAGGAGGCTGGTCCATCAGATTTCTCCCTCCCTCCCATTGACATCGATGTCCCAAGCGAACCGGCCCTGGCCGAAGTTCTGGCTGAGCATATGGCATCCTCAAATGACTCTGACCTCCATGCTGATCCGACGACAATAAAACTCGATCGCAACTATGAATATTCTGTCTGGATCTCTTACGTGGAGGTATATAACGAGAAAGTCTATGATCTTCTTGCTTCGGTCAACGATAATCAGGATGAGGAAGTGAGACGAGGTGCAAGTGGGGTTGTCGTGACCAGAAAGGCACTCGCAGTGAAACCCTCTCCTGCACATGATGCGATGGATGATAGTGGAACCGGGAGCGCAGGGAGATATATTTCTGGACTTAAACAGTTCCACGTCTCCAGCGCCGCGCAAGCAAAGGCACTCGTCAAACTTGGGCAACTACACAGGCGCGTGTTCGGAACGCTTGCAAACAGTCAGAGCAGTCGAAGTCACAGCTTGATCACTATAAAAATACTCAGAAACCACCGTGGTGATCGAGATGTAGGCTGCTTTCTCTCGTCTCGTTGGCAAGTATAGTAGGCTTAACTTTTGTCAGGACCCAAGTGCTGTGCAAATATCACGACTCACCCTTGTTGATCTTGCTGGTTCGGAGCGCACGAAGCATACCCAAACCACCGGCGACCGACTCAAAGAGGCGGGTAACATCAACAAGTCCCTCATGGTCCTTGGCCAGTGCATGGAGGTAAGTAGAGGTTGGCTTGGACAGGTCGTACTAGTTTGACCATGTTTGAAGGTTATGAGGTCCAACCAAAGGCGCTTAGCTTCAAGTCTTGCTAATCCAGGTCAGAGCAATACTGTGGATGTAAGAAGAACATTGGCTGTGGTACCATTCCGACACAGCAAGTTGACAGAGATTCTTATGGATTACTTTGCTGGTGATGGCAGAGTGGCATGTCTCCCATTTCCGACTCGCCGCTCAATCCCTAATCCCTATGTTCCGTTCAGGTTATGATCGTGAATGTTAACCCATACGACACAGGGTTTGACGAGAACTCGCATGTTATGAAATTTTCTGCGTTGGCAAGAGAGATATCAACGGTAGTGAACAATGCCCCCGTGCCCCGCGTCTTCACCAGTCCTACCAAACCCGGTACGACTATTAAACCTAGTCATTCGGGATTACCACGTGCCATTACACGAAAGGTGACAATATCGAGCATGGTGCCTGGAAAGAAGCTCAGCGAGGCACATCTAGAGGTACTCGAAGGTGAGCATAATTGGCGAAACATTGTGGCGGCCGCATGACGACCATCTTAGAGGATGAAGAGGTCAACGATGATCAGGCGGAGAATAGTGACGACGAGCCGATCAACCCGTTGGTGGATGCCTTATTTGATGAGATCGAGGGCCTACGTCTAAAAGTAAGGAGATCGAAATTTCTTGGAGCTAATTTGTGATGAGCGTTATTAGCTTTACGAAGCAGAGATGCGGTGTGCAATAGTGGAGGCAGAAACCCGTGAGGAAGTCATGAAAGAGATGGAAGAGAGGATGCGCGCTGTTGAGAAAACCTACGCGCTACGGCTTATGAGTGAGGTGCGTCACCATGGCATTCACTGCGTATGTTATACTTACTGAACGAGGTAGGTTGAGCGCAATGAGCGAAAAATGGATGCGAAAATTGACATGTTGCACCAAGCTGGCTTGCTGGGAACCGCAACGAAACCGGTGGAAGAATCGGAGTCACATTCGGAGAGCGAGATTGAAGATATCGTTGCGGACGTACGTTGCCATGTTGAAATTTTGTTGTGAACACAAGAACTGATCTAGCACAGTCTGAATCCGAGGTGGACTCTATCGAGGAGCATGGGACGGATGGGGAGTCCGAAATACCCTCCTCTCCATTGCATGGGAAGGGGAATTCTGCGTCGGGTTCGAAGACTATTGAAAAGTACAGTGCGAATCGGGTGACAAACGCGCCTCTTGTGGACGAGGCAAACGATGCCATCTCGCAAAATACGGACGAAGATGAGGAGACGGCGTCGTCCGCCGAGGATGATGCTTCAGATGACTACGTTCCCGCGACGACCGCCAAGATCGCCAAGAAGCTCAAGAAACCACCCCAGGACAAAGCTTCAAAAACAAGTACGGGCAAGAGGCCGACCAGGTCGGTATCCAAGCTTGAGCAGGAGATAAAGGGTCTGTCTGTAAGGGATAATACCCCGGCGGAAACGGACGATTCAGTGGTCATTCTTCCGAACCGAAAGCTCCGCCAGGCAGCTGTGGAAGCTGGCGGCCCGGGTATTGTGTATATTCCTGGTAAAGGAGAGGTGGACCCAGTGAAGAAGAAAAAGAGGTACGTAGATTGAGGATGCGGCTTACAGAGATCTCATTCAAAGGATACAGGCAATTAGTAAAGAAGAATGTAGTCACGGAGGACGAGGTGGAAGAGGTCGTTGGGGCGATGGAGCACAGATCGCTTAGGAAGTCTGTTAGACGAATGGGGAGGGGGAGTTAATGGTCACGTGATGAGACGCGTATCACGTGCATTTATTGTATTGGAGTTTGATCGGATCGGAGTGTCCCGAGTTAGTAAACCAACCAATGACGGTCAAACGCAACTCACCTTCGCGGCGGAACTCGTTTGCAGTCGCGAACAAGACACAAGAACACCCCGGTCGACGACGGAGAGCACATTCTATCGCTCCTGGAGATCGCCAAAGCCCAGCAGCCAAAGCTCGTCGTTCCCTGGTCCGTTGAAACTTGATCTGTCTGTACGCCTGCCATTCCTCATCTTGTCTCAGGTTCCAAGAAAGAGCATTCTCAAGGCGGCGGTCAATGCTGCAGATGCTGACGGTGACGATGCGACCCAGTCAATGGACATCACTCGCGACTACCGCGACGACAACCTCACTCGCAAATCCCTGGGTAGGCGCGTCAGCTTCGCCAATCATGCTCACGTGCGCCTCTTCGAAGTACCGGACCACAACACAAACAGCACTACTTCACCCCAGTCATCTCCCGCCGCCGAGCCAGACCTTGATTCTCCCTGGGCCACAAATGACGAGAACGCGTACCCGGGCGCTCAGAGGTCTCGTCGACGCAGCTCCGCTCGCCGCTCAATGGCCGTCAGCGACGGCGGTGGAGAGGAGTCGATGGACATGGACTCCGACGATACAGGCTTCTCCCCGTCCGCATTTTTCCGAGCGGGCTCCGTGGATGACGAGTTCGTCGACCCGGACGGTCAGTCTGAAGGTGATGACATGGATGTGACCGAAGTCATTCCACGAAATTTTGTCAGGAAACGCTCTTTGTCATTGGGAGTTCCCCGCCAGCCGCTTGCGAATCTTTCCTTACCACAGTCACCTGCAGACGCTCACGACGGCCAGCAGGACGTATCCAACGAGACGTCCTATGTCGAAGAGGGATCACAGTCACAATCTTTCACCTCGGAAGGCGACGTGTCGCAGCCAATGGAGTTCACAGTCCCCCTCATTCGTCCGCCCGAGCCACCAAGCAAAGAATGGTTGGCCCTGCGTTCTGCTACCCACTCGGGGGATGAGCCTTTTGTTCCGTCGTCAGATGATGACGGAGCAAACGATGGCG
>JBBPOJ010000240.1:0-35063 GCA_038091395.1 Leccinum rimulosum
ATTCGCCGAGAGCGGTGTGGTTCCTCTGTCATCAGCCAGAGAAAATCAGAAGGATCTTGGGGTGGCCCTGTGTGGGAGCGGCCGTCGTCGTTGCCATTCGGAGATGCGACGACGGTGCGTCGAGGGGAGCGTTTCCCCTCTGTGAGAGAGTCTGCACCACCAAAGTAACTGAAATCTACTACGATATGTTAGAGTGAACAACAAAAAACAGAAGAAATGAACGAACCGACGTCCGATGACTTCTTCATGGCTTGCAAGATCCAAGTCGGGAAGTCCTGGAAACTTTGAGTGATTGATGTGGGAAAAACATACCGGATATGTAAACGAAGTAGCAAAGTGGTGCCATATCGCATTTTCTTCTTCTACTTACTACCATCATCATCATGAGTGATACAGACTTTGTGTTGGATCCGTCCGACCCTCTCTATATGCTACTCAACGATACAAATGACCCAAAGTCAGACGCACCATTCGACTTCTCGCTTCCAATGGACCTTGACTTCAACTCCATCTTTGTCAATCCAAACGCTCTCTTTATTGACGGAAACTATTCCGCGCCCACAGTCCCCATTCAGCCCCTGGACTTGCTTAACTCCTCCTTTCCCCCGTTCTCCTTCTCGTCCCCCACGCTCAGCTCTGCATCTGCCTCTGCAGATGAAAGCTTTTCCGGCTTTAGTACCTCCAGCCCTGGCAGCTCGCCGAGTGTGCGTGCTTCGCCAGCAGCCCCCGTGGCACCAAGAGTGACCGCAGGTGCGGCTTATCTCATTTCCATCGAGTCTGTCCGCTGAACAGCCACGCAGCACCAGATGCTGTCCCTTCTCAGGCCAATGTACCGTTGGCGGTTCCCTTCCAATCGCACCTGCCAGTGCAGCAACCCCTTCCTCTCTCTCCTCTCCCGCCGCCGGCACATGCCGTCCAAGGCCCCCAAACCCATGTCATAAACACTGTAGTGTCGGGCCGTCCGAAGACAAGCCATACAACCATTGAACGCAGATACCGTACCAATCTGAATGCCCGCATCCAAAATCTCAAGGCTGCCGTTCCAGCTCTTCGCGTTCTGGACCAGAATTACAAGAGCGATGATTACAAGTTGGACGATCGCGGTTACATAGACGGTGTCAAGGTCGCTAGAAAAGGTAGCAAGGCGAACGTACTTGGAAAAGCGGTCGAATACATTCGGTAATTCACCCCGAAATTACCGCCACAAACAGGCCACTCATACCCTCTCTTTAGTGTTTTGAAAAAGCGAGAGGCTAGGCTCAAACGCGAGCAAGACGGCTTGCGAACTCTGATCTGCGGATTCCAAGGTGGACATCATATTTTGACAGAATGGGAAATCGAGTGGACAAAGAAGTTCGGAGGCCCCGAAAAGGACGAGATCGATGGCGAAGGTACAGAAGAAGCTAGCGACGATGAAGATGGGGATGGAGAAGGGGAAGACGATGGAGATACTTCAGAACGCGCAAGAAAGAAACTGAAAGTCGAAGCCTCAAAGAAAGAGAAACGCAAGGTTGCCTCCGCTGCTCGCATTCCTGCTGCTACTGGCGCTGAGGTCCCAGTCGCTCCAGCCGTCGTTGGCGAAAAGCGTAAGCGCGGTCGCCCGCGTAAAATACAACCCAATGTACCTCCTCCAATCATCCCTGCCGCCCCTGTGTTGCCCTCTGACTCCGGACAGCAAGGGATTGCAGTGCCCTCCATGGTCCCCCAGCCTCAGCAATACCTTCTTGCTGTCTTCGCCCTTTTTTCGCTCTTCAATTCACCGTTGGCCTCCACTACCCAGCCAGTTCCGCATCATCACACGCATCAAGGTTCTGTATTATCTCATGCCACCGTCTTGGCCCAGCCTGAGATGGGTTGGACATGGAATGACCTTATACAAGTCATTCACTTACTGGCATCCTTGGCAGTCTTCGCCTCCATTGTTGTTCCTTGGATCCCCGTTCCCCGGAAAACCTACCAGTCGCGACTGATGCAACTCATACCATTTGCGACATTGATTTGTCGCGGACATGCCATTCCCTCACACGAAGCGCACGACCTTCCAACACCTCCCGACTCTTCTGACGTTAGCGACACTGGTTCCGAACCCGACTCCTCTTCCACCGAATATACTGTGCGCGCCACCAATAAAGTGTCAAATCCGCTCATCGATGCGCTGAGCGACAGAGGAGCAGCTGACGAATTTGATAAACTCTTGGGCGCTTTAAACGTTAGCAGCGGATGGGTGTGTCTGATTCGGGGGTCCGTCGGTTCTCCCCAGGCGCAAAGTGGGTCTGGAATACGACACGAGCGCCGAGCGTGGACACGACTTGCAGAACTTATAGTTCTTTCTTCCGAGAAAATTTCATTGTCTGTGCGCTGGCAGGTCTACAACCACCTTTCTAGCCACTTGGGGTCTGTCGAGATGGAAGTGGCCTCCGACTTGCTGGTCTCTGACCTCTGCACACTCGCGTTGCTTGCGCAGTCTGTGCCTTTCGCAAGGACACGAGCACAAGCACTTTGGACCCGTGCCACTGGATTAGCAAACTCTGTTGAAGTGCCAACCTACCAGCGTCTCGTCTTTGGTTCCATGACAGTTGACAAAGCTGTGGAGTGTTTGACTTGGACTAAGCCTACCTCTGGTTCCTCTCCCATTGAACTGCTCGCATCCAATCTCTTGCGAAAGCGTTTACATTCGCACGCTTCTTCCTTGTTTATTCACCGTGTCTCTCGCGGCTCTTCCGAGTGTCCATCAACCCAGGATTCGAGGAAATGGACGGCGACGCTCTCCTATGGCCGTAGTCTCGGCGGCGATATCGGTTTGCTATCAGAGGCACTTGCAAAAGTGTGGCAAGACGGGTGGTTCACTCTTGATATCGCCGATCTTGAAGTGCACCCTGCCAACGAAGACGTGCTTGCCCTCCTTCGTGCTACGGCTCTGTACAGCCGAGTATTTGCAAGCCAATCGGTTATATCGCCTCCGCCGAGCCCACCTCTGAGGTCGGGTAGCAAAGCAAGCGAGGCGGATGTGGTGTTGCACCTTCGTCGGGTTCTAGGTTCGAATGTGTTCGAAGAGAGCGGAGAGTCTAATGTAGACGGCTTTTCGTTGGAGGATGCAAGGGATCGCGTTGTGGATATGATCGTCAATCTACAGAGAGAGCGAAGGACCCGGTCTGGCTAAGCTTGGAGATGTTCAATTTTCGTGCAGTTCGTTTTTCATGCAGACTTTTACGATACGACTTGCTCCCATTATTTATAATTCACCAACTTTTTATTTCACTGTTGTTTGTCCTTTTATGTACTAGCTACGTACGAAGTACCCTGACTTTATGACTCGGAGGTGTGGTAAGCGACCCCAACGCTGGTGAACACGCGACGACCGAGTTTCTACATTCCCTACTCGAATGGCGAAGCACTCTGACGTTCCTCCAGGTCTGGGCGACGTGGAAGCCCACATGTATGCTCAGGGTGGGAGTGAGCACGAATGGCAACCATTCAAATACACGCGTCTGTACACGAACGCGTTCGTCATTGAAGGCAACAAGGTACGTCCAGCGCTAGTATCGCTTGATTGACTGTAGCGATGAGTCGTTCACCGTGCAATCCCCAAATTTTTTGGTTCGTTTTCAGCTGTTGCTCGGTTTCAAGAAACGCGGCTTCGGTGCTGGTCTGTACGTCTTTCCGATTTCGACTATCCTCGAGCCTCGAGGCGAGCCTCTGGGAGAGGGTCGTCGACACCTCCCAGGTCAAATGGATGATTCGACCTGCGTGCTGACGATGCTTCCATTTGTGACATGACAGGTACAACGGATTCGGAGGCAAAGTCGAACCAGGCGAGACTCGCGAGGAAGCCGCGCGACGAGAGCTCAAGGTGGGTGTACTTTCCCCCGTCCGCCCCATCTACGCGCCTCTTTGATTCAATTTCTGACCTACCGCTCGGAGCAGGAGGAAGCAGGGATCGATGCGCCGCTCGAGCATGCCGGGACGTTGTTCTTCGTCGTCGAAGGCACCGAGTGGGCGTTTGACATCAGCGTTTACGTCGCGCGTAAGCATGAAGGGGTGCCGACCGAGTGAGTAACTTATTTGGTGATATCTCAGAGGCTTCGTTCAATAGGCCGGGGGAGGACGCGTCGTTGACTGACCTTTTCCTTTTCCCTTGTTCGCTGCGCGTAGGTCGGACGAGATGAATCCAAGCTGGTTCTCGCTCTCGGGTGACAGTTTGTACGCACGGTCCACTTCCCCCTTCGTCCCCACTCCAAGTGTCCCGGTCCTTCAACCTGCCACCAGTGCCCCCGGTGCGGATCTACCATCTATCCCGTACAATCAAATGTGGGCAGACGACATATTTTGGCTGCCCCACCTCGTACGCGGCGAACGCTTCGTTGGACGTGCCGATTTATTAGAGGGTAACATCATGCAGCGATACTGGTTCGGGAGCGTGTCTACTGATGGAAACCAACAATGATGCTAGCTATATTATGCCGGAGAATGTTGCGCTGCTCTGATTTAAAAAAAGTCGGAATCTGATAGCTAGCAATCGAATGGAATCCATCGACTTTTTGTTCCACTGCGTTTGTCGAGTCTTATGTACGAGATGCATGGACACGGTACACTGACTGCAGCTGGTCACTTTATGACTCGGAAGTGCGGCTGGAAAACTAAGCGACGCAAACGCTGGTGGATAATCGATACGCGACGACATATCTCCAAGTCCTACATTCGATCAGAACGGGGGTGAGTATGAGTCGCGATCATTCAGATGCACGCGTCTCTAGCACACGCCGAACGCGTTCGTCATTGAAGACAACAAGGTAATTCCTGCGTCGCTCAGCGATCGTAACGATCGTTCGTCCATCGTGAGCCTGAAATTCCTGATCGATCATTCTTCAAGAAACGTGGCTTCTGTACGCATTCATACTTTGGGTGTTGACCCCGTTATACGTGCATCGTGGCCGTTCAAATCAACATCCAATGCGTTCTGTGCACCCGACTGCGTGCAATCTGACAGGACGTGCGAAGAACGTCTGGACCCCAGTGGAAAAAGGAAGGGGCCCGGGAGACAGGTCACATAATGCAGACGTGAGCACTAGGACGAAAACGAATAAGGAGGTCAAAAGGGGATGTAGGATACCTTGGCCTTCCATCCACGGACGGGACAATGGCGTAGCTCAGCACGAATACGAAAAAGTTCTTGCACAGACTGCCAGTGGTCGAGCCGCCGTAAAAGAAGAGAAGAGGAACTATCGTCGGATCAGCGGACTAGTAGGGAAGGTTTTTTTTACTTAATTAAAAAAATACACACTTTATCAACGCAAACGACTCCACGGCGTGTTTGCCGTGTGCGTCTACGACGTAGGCTCGAAAGACCCTGCACCAGCAACCCGGTCAAACAAATGCATCAATTTTTGTGGGATCATGATGAAAGGAGAAGAGAAAATAACATGTGGCGCACCCCGGGCCATTCTGCGCCATTCTTCGCCCCCGCTTGTATCCCAGCTCTAGTTGTCGACCGCGTCCTGCCTCGTATCGTACCAACTCCATCCCAGCCCCTTTCCGTCGTCCCCGTTCAAGTTGCCATTCGTGCGTTCCGTGCCGGTAGGTTCGTTTTCCCGCGCTTTCCAAGTCCCGCCGTGACGGAACGCTTCCGAGTCGTTTGTCATTTTGGTCCGTATCCCTCAGTTCATTTACATTTCTTAGACAGTTATTTCTTAGCAGTCTCGGGCATGCCCGACGACCTGAATCCCGCTCGGGAGCAAGAATACATTCTTTCACGCTTTCATCATATACGCTCGTCCTCTCGTCGTCAAAAGTGCCCCGGCCGTTGCACTTCTTCGCACTCGTCCCGTCAACCTCTATCCTACGCACGCTCCGTTTCTCGCGCGGTCCGGATTGTCGTTTTCTCGATATGGGTCTCACCGGTCGTTGTTTTTCTGCTCGGTGTCTTCGTTAGGATACCGGCGAGAAGCGGACCGATGCCTGCGATTAATCAGGCCAACGGCGCAGTAGGAATATCATATCCGAGTTCCGGAGAAGAAAGATGGTGATAAGAGAGTACAGCGACTGACAAGAATGTCTATATCCAGAAGCACACAAGAGAAGGGTCACCCATGCCAATGTGGATCCGAACAGAAGCGTGGCTCATGCGACGACAGGACTAATAAGGTGAATGGACGAACAGCAGTCTTCCAAAAGTGTTCGTTGCTGTACCGGATGGCAGAGACGGCCGCGCCCCAAATAATGTCGTGTCATCAGCAGTTCGCCGCGACTATATTTTCCGGCTACCTCTTAGCTCTGAACATTTCTACTGGATGACGATAAAACAATGATTGCGCCCAGGTATGTAATTTGTATTTCTCAGCGCTCAGGTTTCAAATTTTGATGGAGCATCACGGCGCCCGCTCGAACGTGCTGCGCGATGTGAATCAAGTTTACTCTGAGCTATAGCTGAACTTGTACTGATGGCTATTAGGAATGGATTCTGAGTGCCCGGTGGAACGGGGGACTATTGGGCTAAGACACCTTGCTAGCAACTTAATTGGCGGGACCTCAGGCCTCAGACGGCCTCAGTAGAATGGGCGGCACGTACCAGTGCTACATAGTACAGGTACTAGGTGGTGAATAATCTCATGAACTCACAGCACTCAGCGCTCGTCAACCTTTATAAGTAATAGAGCAGGAACCGAGTATGATGTAGTAGCTCAAGCTGAACTCCCCCCTTTCAGCCTCTCCCACCCACTATTCTCTCCCAGTACGTGCAATGGATTCTGCTCTGCAAACCGACTTGAAGAACCTCCAGCTGACTAATTATACTTCCCGTGCGCATTCTTATTTGAATACATGCACCACGTCTCTGAGGAGAAGTCGCAGTTGTGATGATCACTGCCATCGTATATGATTACAGTAATTCCTCCTCGCATATATTCAATATTTGTTTTGACTTTAGTGTCTCCAGTCCTCACATTTTCAAGTGAGGTATTGCGCCTCAGTTTTTATTCAAAATCATGCACAAACCTTACTTTGACCGATGACCTGGGCAGATAGAATACATCTGGGTTCGAGAACTCTTACCGATTTTCAAGATAGTGACGCTTCTAACGTGAGACTGTGACTCTACAGAACAAACCTTGGACTCTGGTGTCCACACTCTTCGTCATTGTCCGTCTAAACCCACCCGGTGGCTATCACTGTAATGACACCATACTGAAATGCTGAATCATTGTTACAATGTGCCACACGACAGATTCGATATCTCGGACTCTGTGGATTTATGTTCGTTCAGGGTCGTTGCGAGTTACCTATTCAGCACTAACTCTCCCTTGGTTCATCAGGATCAATTTTATCTGTATGTCTAGGACTCTCAAAAGTTGTAAATTAACTCAATATTATATCTGAAAGCCGGGTCCTCATTTCTACCCGGTCCTGCAGAAGTAAGATTTTCCTCCTTTCCTCCTTTGTAAATTGTTGACCACCGACTCGTGATCACCTGCAGCTGTGAGTCTCCCTTATTATTACTTGTACCTTGTCTGGAACTTCGCTCACGGCTCACCATTGTGCTAATAAACAGTTGTAAGCATCCCCTCCTGTTATTTCGTATGTACGCTGTGTTGAGAGATGACTCAAAGGTGTAGTGTTCGATATCATCTGTATATGGGCAATTTTTCTGTTTATTTGCGCCGCCGATCGTGAGTATTCACATTGTCGTTCGCCTGGGCAACACAGCAGTGATGCATCTCACTGATTATAGTTGTGATGATCCTACGCCTATGGGCGATGTACAATCGATCAAATATAATCCTCGGTATACTCCTCACTTCCTATCTCGGGGAAATCGTTCCGTCAACTATTGGATCTATCTTCTATAGCAATCCAAAGACTTTCGTAGGTATGTAGAAGCTGGTGTCGATAAGTGATGTGCCGCACTGATGCGTCGGAACACACTGGCAGTGAATGTCCATCAGATCTCGGATCTCTCGTTCTGCGTGCTGAATGACCTGTCTGCCAGCTGGACTAAAGCAATGAACCTCTCTCAACTCGTGCATGCAGGAGTAATGTGCACGCTAGTGATCATACAGTTTACGATCCGCTCGGTTGAGATGTACAGAGCTACGAAACAGTGGCGACTCGGCCCATTTATTAATTTGCTGATCATGGATAGCATGGCCTACTTTTTTGCGTACGTACTCTTTGTCCTTTTTTTCTGGAATTGTACAACGGATATGGGGCTAACGTGTACGTTCGGTCGCAGCATCCTGACGTGGAATATTGTTAACACTTTATATGACTTCGGAAATCTTTCAGCACTGGGTCCGGCACAACAAAGTACTCTGCTCATCATGAAATGTGTTCCTATATCCACGCTCACCTCGCGGCTCGTCTTGAATATACGGGACATGTATGCGCATAGTATTTACGATGGAAGAGGGCATGGGATTGACATAGGGTTTGGCTTAACAACTTTATCTAGCCGCGGGGTGAGCCGTTCGTCGATCGTATATGTGGACGGCGGGGAAAGCGGGGGAACTTGAATGCATGATATACCGATACAAAGGAGAACAACGTAGCTTCGTCCAAATAGAGTAGACTCTGCGCTGATGTCGCTCGTAGCATTAATATTGTTACTCGCTGACCACTGATGTACGTAGTACAACTCTGGACGAATGTCCTCGTTGGCCGATACTTTTCCGCGAATCAATCAGAAAGGGAAATATATAGTCTGATCGTCTGCGACTCTGCGGATTAAAGTTAACCGCGAGCCAGATCCCATCCCACGGAGCTGGACGATCTCGAACAGACGTCCGTTCACGTCATGTCCTTGCGGAACGCGGTTGATTCGGACAGTAGCTTTTGACCCTCTGCATATAATTCCCAACCTTGTCCGAGCACGTCTTCGAAAAGAGTCGGAATCTGGGTAGCAGTGATTATTGAGGATCCTGACACTGACTATGCTTGTTTACTTCCCTTGGTGATGAGTAGTACGGTCGCTGTTGATGCAGGTGATATACATTGCGCAATATCTCGAGATCAATGCAGCATAGCTATCGCCGTTTACGTACGCGAGGCATGGAGTACACTGGCGGTCACTTTATAACTTGGAAGTGTGGCTGGATAATTAAGCAACGCAAACGCTGGAGGATACGCGACGACGTATCTCCAAGTCCGAGTCGTACACTCGATCAGGACGGGAGTGAACACGAGTCGCGACCATTCATCAAATGAACGTGTCTCAGGCTCTAGTACATGAATGCGTTCGTCATTGATTGTAACAGTCGTTCTTGGTAGCTGTTGCTGGGCTTCAAGAAACATGGCTACGGTACGCATTCATGCTTTAGGTGTGGTGTTGACCCCGTTATGTATTGTATGATAACCCATACGTGCATCGTTGCCGTTCAGTTCAGCATCCAAGGCGTTCTGTGCACTCGACTGCGTGCCCTCACAGTCAAGAGGCACAAACTTGTGTTGATACCCCCGATCTGACAGGACGTGCGAAGAACGCCTGGATCCCAGTGGGAGAAGAAAGAATAAATTACAAACTTGAAGGTGAGCCTTCGATGTCAATCCATGATAAGGAGGTCAAAAGGGGATATACAATCTATCCACGGGACAGGTTTGCTAGTCTCAGCGTCACAATAGCATACCTTAGCACGGATATGAACAAGTTCCAAGTTGCACAGACTGCCAGTGGTCGAGCCGCCGTTACGAAAAGAAGAGGAAGAGAACTAAGGAACTATCGTCGTATCATCAGGGAACCTAGCAGGGAAGGGTTTTTATTTTTTTATTTATTTTAAATACACACTTGCTCAACGCAAACGACTCCACGGCGTGTTTGCCGTGCCAGTGTGCGTCTACGATACGAGTCATACGACGTAGGCAAAGACCTGCAGCAAACCCGATCAAACAAACGCATCGATTTTTGTGGAGCATGAGAGGAGTAAGGTAAAGTAAAAGAGAAAAGAACATGCGACGCACCCAACAAACCACTGCAAGGCTGTAATGTACCGTTGAATGAAATATGACAGGTGAAATCCAAAAGTCTTGATAGTGGGAGGTGATCAATATTTGATCGCCCATCCATACCAAACCCCTAATAGAAGGAACGACTGTCTTCCTACCCAAGGATCTGCCTACGGGAGGCTGATACCAACCAATCATCGTGCGGATCAGCACTGCCGGGAGGATCATGAACACACAACTTCAAGTTGAATGTTCCGTCAGGAAGAGACTAATGAGAACCAGGGGAACACCAACTCGGGTTTGTAGATGCCCCCGTTGCGACATGAAACATGCCACTGGTGTAGGTGCCATTCCAAGTCTGCACCTTGTCCCGTTATCCTCTTTCGTCCTACGCGGCACGCTCCGTTTTTTTCCCGCGGTCCGGACTGTCATTTTCTCGACCGGGGTCTCAGAGTCACTGGATGTTATTGTTCAGCTCGGTCTCTTCGACCTCTTTGTTTCCTGACTCACAGATCGTGCTGGCGCATTCCTAAGGATACCGGCGATAAGCGGACCATTGCCCCCAATCAGGCCAACGGGAACAGTAGGAATATCATATCCGAATTCCGGAGAAAAAAAATGGCGATAAGAGAGTACAGCGACTGACAAGAATGTCTATATCATGTCCAGAAGCATACAAGATCCTGAGAAGGAGCGCTCACTCACTCATGCCAGTGTGGATCCGAACAGAAGCGTGGCCCATGCGACGACAGGACTGCACAATAAGGTGAATGGACGAACAACTGTCTTCCAAAAGGATTCGTATGTGAAAATTAGTATCGGATGATGTACCAGGCAGGAGAGGAACTGAGGGAATGGCCCCCGCGCACGAGGCGCTCTATGGAGAGAGAAGGGACAACGACCGACAACGCTCGGCTACGCTACTAACCCGGCAACATCTGTGTGGACCCCTGCCACCCTCTGACCAGCTCCACTCCCCTCTAGCACCCTCCGGCTACACGGCACAATGACAAGGACTGGGCCACGCCCAAAACAATGTCATGTCGTCGGCAGTTCGCCGCGACTATATTTGCCGGCTACCTCTCAGCTCTGTGATCATTGCTTCTGGATAACGATAAGGGAAATCAAACGATGATTGCGCCCAGGTACGTGATGTTTATTTCTCAGCGTTCAGCTTCGAAATTTTGATGGAGCATTGATCATGGGGCATCACGGCGCCCGCTTGGCGAATATGTTGCGCGATGTGAATAATGGACACCTTAAGTTTACTCTGAACTTAGTCCTGATGGCTATTAGGAATGGAGTGCCCCGCGGAACGGGGGATGCTATGATACCTTGCTAACAACTTAATTGGCGGGACCTCAAGCTGGAGCTCGGAGAATGGGCATATTGTAATTACTTCTGGTCATGCGGCCATGCCGGTTCAAGGAACCCGGCCCCCCGAGGCTCTCACTGCCAGATCTGTATCCACTGGATCTCCAGGGCAAACCAGGCCCACTGCAGTGCTACATAATGCAGGTGCTAGATAGTGAGTAATCTCATGAACTCACAGCACTCAGCGCTCATCAACCTTTATAAGTAATGGAGCAGGAACCGAGCATCATGTAGTAGTTCATGCCGACCTCCCTTTCAGCCTCTCCCACCACTATTCTCTCCCAGTACGTGCAATGGATTCTGCTCTGCAAACCGACTTGAAGAACCTCCAGCTGACTAATTATACTTCCCGTGCGCATTCTTATTTGAATACATGCACCACGTCTCTGAGGAGAAATCGCAGTTGTGATGATCACTGCCATCGTATATGATTACAGTAATTCCTCCTCGCATATATTCAATATTTGTTCTGACTTTGGTATTTCCAGTCCTCACATTTTCGAGTGAGGTATTGCGCCTCAATTTTTATTCAAAAATCATGCACAAACCTTACTTTGACCGATGACCTGGGCAGATAGAATACATCTGGGTTCGAGAACTTTTAGCGATTTTCAAGATAGTAATGCTTCTAACGTGAGACCGTGACTCTACAGAACAAACCTTGGACTCTGGTGTCCACACTCTTCGTCATTGTCCGTCTAAACCCACCCGGTGGCTATCACTGTAATGACACCGTACTGAAATGCTGAATCATTATTGCAATTTGCCACACGACAGATTCGATATCTCGGACTTTGTGGCTTTGTGTTCGTTCAGGGTCGTTGCATGTCATCTATTCAGCACTAACTCTCTCTTGGTTCATCAGGATCGCTTTTCTCTGTATGTCTAGGACTCTCAAAAGTTGTGAACTAACTCAATATATCTGAAAGTCGGGTCCTCCTTTTTACCCGGTCCTGTGGAAGTGAGGTTTTCCTCCATTTCTCCTTCGGCTGACCACTGACTCATGGTGATCACCTGCAGCTGTGAGTCTCCGTTATTATTACTTGTACTCTGTCTGAAACTTTGTTCACCATTGTGCTAATGAACAGTTGTAAGTATTCCCTCCTGTCGTTTCGCATGTACGCTGTGTTGAGAGATGATACAAAGGTGTAGTGCTCGATATCATCAGTGGATGGGCAATTTTTCTGTTTATTTGCGCCGCTGATCGTGAGTATTCATATTATCGTCCGCTTGGGAAACACAGCAGTGATGCATCTCACTGATTACAGTTGTGATGATCCTACGCTTATGGGCGATGTACAATCGATCAAAGATAATCCTCGGTATACTCCTCGCTTCCTATCTCGGGGAAATCGTTCCGTCGACTATTGGATCCATCTTCTATAGCAATCCAAAGACTTTCGTAGGTATGTATAAGCTGGTGTGGACAAGTGATGTGCCGCACTGATGCGTCGGAACACAGTGAATGTCCATCAGATCTCAGATCTCTCGTTCTGCGTGCTGAGTGACCTATCTCCCAGCTGGAACAAAGCGATGAACCTTTCTCAACTCGTGCATGCAGGAGTAATGTGCACGCTAGTGATCATACAGTTTACGATCCGCTCGGTTGAGATGTACAGAGCTACGAAACAATGGCGACTCGGCCCATTGATTAACTTGCTGATCATGGATGGCATGGCCTACTTTTTTGCGTACGTGCTCTTTGTCCTCTTTGTATGGCACTCCGCTGTACTATAGATATGGGGCTAACGTGCACGTTCGGTCGCAGCATCCTGATGTGGAATCTCGTTAACACTTTATATAACTTCGGAGATCTTTCAGCACTGGGTCCGACACAGCAAAGTGCTCTGATCATTATGGAATGTGTTCCTATTTCCACGCTCACCTCGCGGCTCGTCTTAAATATACGGGAAATGCATGCGCGCAGTATCTACGATGGAAGAGGGCACGGTATTGACACAGGGTTCGGCTTAACAACTTTATCTAGCCGCGGGGTGAGCCGTTCGTCGATTGTATATGTGGACGGCGGGGAAAGCGGGGGAACGGGGCATGATATACCGATGCAAAGCATACTCTGCGCTCATGTCGCTCATAGCATTGTTACTCGCTGACCACTTCATGATGTACGTAGTACAACTCTGGATCAATTTCCTCGTTGGGCAATACTGTTCCGAATCAGTTGAAGAGGGCGACAGATAGTCCAGTGCTCGGAACGCGCGTATCGCCTTCATGATAACGAAAGTACGTCATCAGGGTGATCTGGAATTTAGTCAGTAACTTACCATGTCGGAAGCATTACTCATTGCACCAGACGTTGAAACCTGGCTGCGTTCCCGGTCCCGGAATGGAAGGTTACCGACCAGTTGCTGCGACTACTACCATAGATACAGTGTTGGCGTGCGTGTACGCACACGTCGACGAGTCTTCCACCGCCCGGAGAGACTGTCCATGTATAGATTGATCACCATCATGATGCTCGCAAACTCGCGCAGCACGTGTTGGTTGTCCCGCGCGTCAGCACTCGAAACGAGTCGCACCGTGTCGTATTGGTTCACGATCCCCAGCGGATGCTCATACCTAGAAAAGATTACAACTATAAAAGGGTCAGGTCAGGAGCGGAACGGAGGCAAGCAGAAAACACACACTTTTGAACACCATCCTCTGCGCCTCGTTCCGATACTTGATGGCGAGCCGCTCGATCCCCTGATTATGCTCCACCAGATCCAACGTCCGCATCGTATCCATCAACGATACGCTGCACGGATACACCCGCTCTTGACGTCATTGTCCATGTTCGTGATCAATGATCATACGTGACACCTGAAAGTTCAAGCACAGCAGGTTCCAGACCTTCCTGAACAGCGTGATTGACTGCAGATCAAATTTAACCACGAGCCAGTTCCCGTCCCACGGAGCCGGACGATTTCGAACAGTCTGACGTCTGTTCACATGTTTCGTAGGTTGATGTCGTACAGCAATATGTTAAACCGGTAAAGTGTCGAGCTCTTGCGGGACGTATTTTATCCCGACTGCAGCGTTTGACCCTCTGCATATAATTATGATTCCCGACTTTGTCCGAGCACGTCTTCGACATGTTTCATGTAGGTCGGGAGGTGATCGGTCGATCCTAGGTGACAAGCCCTAGCGATCGCGGAAGATCGCGTATCTGAGAAATGTCGGTGGGATACACTGGCAACGACGGCGTCAGCACGGTTCGAGAGGAGAGACGCGATGCGCGCAGTATCATGTAGATGTTTGATGTGCTCCCTGACAGAGTCGATGAGTAGCATTTGATACTTCGTTTTCACGCCGTTAAGCTCGAGGTACGAAAAGACGACGACGGCTACCTTTGTTTGACTGAATAGCGTATTAAATTCCTTAAGTACAAGTTTCTACGCCTGGTCGCAAAATCGAGTGACTTGTAACGAGGCGAGATACATACACCGTGTTCGATTCCAATACTTTGCAGGTCGGGCTTGCGGACCTCGCTTGAATCTTCGCGAATGTTTCTGGACCCTGGTACAATGCATATTTTTTAGATCAATTGATCTATTTAACAGGGAGTTCATGGTAAAATCATCCGATGGGTTGCCGTCGTCCTCCGGGGCCGTTACGTAAACTACCGATTGTCATAGTTGGCAGGAGTAGGTCTAAGAGGGCTGCAGAGGGTGTCATAGAGCGCAATCAGGTTGCTGGTACCGGCTACTTACCAGCTGCAGACAAGTACAGTCCATACACCGTTGAATGCAATGAGCTCCACCCATTGAATGAACGATGGCCAAGAACTAATCCTGAGGGTGATTGTTAATTGATGATAAGATATTTGGCGGAAATTTTACCTTCATTAGCATCAAAACAAAATCCAGAAATTCGACACACTCAATGCCTTGCTGCCCTACCCCGGCCTTTTAACCCTGTAATCATTGGGCAGCGAGGGTTATGCACTTACTGAAACGCGGTGATATGTTGCTAGATCCTCATCAGACGACCCCCCCCCCCCCCCCAGCACATGCCCCATATCGCCTTTCCAATCCTACCAACACCATCACAAGCCAGCCCGTCAGGGTGATGTCTGCCAGGTCTCCCCGCCGCACGCGAACGCCCGTCGTTGGCAAGCGCATCACCGAGTACCCCGGCACGTGCGTCTATAATTATCGACATGATCAAGGGCGTGAACTCGGGGGTCCTTGGAACGTGAGCACATGAATGGGTGTGAGCTGGACGTTGGGCACATCCGAGGCGAGATTTCTGGGGTAGGTGCCGATGTGGGGTCGAATATGGCCATGATTTGGTTGGGGGTGACGTCGGATGTGTGCGTTGGGTGGTAACCTGGGGACGTGGTCCTTGTGCATCTGTTGGATGTCCTGCGGGGAGGATGAGCGAGGTGTAGGCATGCGTGTTTAAGCAATGCATCTCACGAGCTGATCTGTGCCAAAGATGGCTTTGCCGAGCGGGGTGAGCTGGACGGTCGTCACGGCGACTTCAGATCGACCGTTGTTTGGCACGCAGGACCCGCCGAGCGCTCTAGCGATGACCTGGTGGCCGAAGCAGACGCCTGCCAGATCATCAGGGGCATGAGAGTGTGTATGTGTGTGTTGATATGAGTGGGAGACGTTTGAGAACGAGGCAGCGAGCGCGTTCATTTACCAAACACTTTCATGGATGGTTTGTCTGTGACAATGCGCCGGATGTAGGCGACGAGGTTGTTGACCCATTCGACGTCCTCGTTGGCACTCCCAGCTGCGTCACCGTGGGTGAGATCGGGGTCAGAAAAAGGGACATGGGGACGTACGAGCTTCGGTGATGAGGATGCCGTCGTAGTGGACGTTATCTGGTGGGTACTTGATGTCCTTGAAGACGTCGTACGCGTCGAGCGTGAACGTTTGAGTCGCATCCGAATTGGTCCGTGCAAGCGACGAGGACAAGAGTTGTGTGAATATCTGTTCGTAGTCACCGTGGACGGCCTTGATGTGGGGCGCGGGCTCATCGCACACGAGCAGGGCGAGGCGGAGGTCGACGGGCATGACGGTGACGGGCGATGTTTGATGATCGATGAAACCTGAGGCCTGTTGAAGCTGGGCGCCTGTGAAGGGTCAAACTTTTTTTGTTTGAAGTGCATGCCTGTAATCGACCATGTCAAGTTCGCCACAACTTGAAAATGTATACGAGCCAATCTCCTCGGGTAACTAGGCGAATTTCACCCATCGGCTGGTGTGATTCAAGGCCAAGTCGGGCATCGTAGTACTAAAGAAGTACGCGCTACATCCATTCAGAGTCATTTAGAATGACAAGAAATACTAGTACACGATGAACAACCTTGGGTTATACGCGGTCATAAATTCATGTTTCGGTCCACACTTCAATATTCTGACGCTACTGTGGAGGGTGTGGAGTCAGTACCCCTGCGAGTCGATACAGCAGTAAGTTTGATATATCAATAGGGTGGTAGTTAGCACAAAAATGTGATACGATTTTCGTACTGGGTCTGAATTCCCTGCCACCTGCCCTCCCTTAGGCTGATCTATCAATGATACATCTGATAGTATCCCTCAGCTCCCACATGATACATTATTGTATGCGAAGTCCCTGGCCACTGTCTGTGTGATATATCAACACAAGGTGACCATCCGAGTCCCGGCCCGGGAAATCAGTGATACATACTAAGCGCAGCAGTAGTCTGATGTATCATTCAGACTGCTGGATGCTGTAGCAAGAATTGTGATACATCACGCATGCTCATCCATACTGGCAGTCATTGGTGGTTGGACCCTTATTGCATCAGTAATTTGTGCGCGCCGCCCTTACCCGGAATTTTTCGGCAATTTTTTCCAAAGTTGAGTCGCAACTTGAAGGTCGCACAAGCTGATGCGATTTGTTCCCATCTTGTTGGCTTTTCATTATTAAAGGTATGTGGGTGTACGTTTCACCGCCAGCCCTTTCCACTCCACTACTACAATGCGGTTCAATACGATAACCATATTTGCAGTCACCGGCAGCCTGGTTGCTCTGGCCATTGCAAATCCTGTACCAAATCAGATGGCAGGTGCCAGTCACGGTGATGGCATGGCCATACCACTCGTCAGGCACGAGCCTCCCCAGGCCTTTCTGAATTTCAACAAAACCATCGATCTCGATGCCATCACATCTCATGGTATATCAGTCAGGGAGTACGTGCAATGAACAGTTATATCTGCTCTGCTCAGCCTTTGTTTAATAGGAAGATCTTTCATGGCCTGGACAATTACGAGAGGAACACGGGGACGATGCATCCTTTGGCTGTGAAACGGAGCGAGTCCGAACTCGGAACGCGTGGCACTGGCATACCGCTGACACGTATTCGCACTCATTTTTGGGAGGGTGAGATTTCGATTGGCACTCCTCCCCAGACCTTGAAGGGTAAGATCTCCTTGTGTCATTCTGATGAATATTTCCACTGATCTACTTCGCATGGTCAGTCATCATTGACACTGGTTCAGCGTGGGTGCTTTCTTTGGTTCATACAACTGCTTTTGTTCAAATCAACGCAGTGATACATGGGTGGTGGGTGCTGGATGTAGTGGGATTTCTCCAGATCGCAACTTCTGGGATTCCAAGTCATCCAAATCGGCTGGAATGTACAAGTCGTGGAAGTCAAAGTTTCAGCTCCAATATGCCGGGGGTGGATCCATTGTCCAAGGTAATTTATTTACTGATAAAGTAACCATTGGTGGATTCACTGTATGTTTTGCATCGCTGATGAGCTTGACCATTGGATTCTGACGCCAAGCTAGGCAAACCCTCAGACCTTTGGTTCTGCAACATCGTTCACTGCTGCTCAGTCATCGAACAATATGGAACACCCTGAAGATGGTTTAGTTGGATTGGCCTTCCCATCCATCTCTAAATTTGGTGCTTCGCCGCTGTTTCGATCGATAGTCCGACAAAACCCGCTCATCAATCCAACATTCTCATTGAAACTTTCTCTTTCTGAGGGCGAGTTGTATATCGGTGGAGCAAACAGTCAGCTTTACAAAGGTGACATCACTTATACACGCGTAATGGTTCCTGTGAGTTAAAATGGTAAATGTGAGAGGATGTTGCTGACATTGACATTTATGTAGGGACACTGGCAGGTGTCCATGGACGATATTCGTGTTAATGGTGATAAGATTTTCGAAAATGTACCTATTATTATCGACAGTGGTGCAAACTACATCTTCGGAGATTGGGACCAGGTTGTAGAATTGTACGGACACCTTGGCGCTACCTTCATGTCACATCCTTCAGGCTTTGGTTACTATGCATGTGAGTTCCGATTATATTCCGTGTCTTGTTTTTATCGACAGCCTGCAGTACCGTGCGACTCTTTCCCAACACTGGGCCTCACCTTCGGTGGCAGGACGTTTGAAATCCCTCCCGAAGTTTTCAGACTCAAACCAACTTTCGAAGGTTCTACCTATTGTTTTGGCGCCGTCATTGCCCAGAGTCGGAGCATGCCTATGCGTGAGATCCATCGCTTCCTGCACTTCCGTTTGCGGCGCTAGATGGACTCGTTCTGACTATATGACCCAGCATTTTGGATCCTTGGGGCCCCTTTCCTGCAAAGCGTATATAGCGTGTTCGATTACGGTACTTGCCGTGTCGGGTTTGCGGACCTCGCTTGAATGGAGATCAAAAATCGGGATTCTTCCGTACTCACAACACGAACAGATGAAAAACACAACTGCAGTGTGAACAAGTGCAGCTGGCCTGGTTTCAACATGGTGAAATTTAGCTCTGACTCGGAAGGAGATAGTGACGTGTAACTTGTTCCCCTTGCAATTTGTACTCTCGTGCTCCGAGTTTTGTACATCTAGTCTGTTTTGAACTGTGCACTTCACTTTTTGATATCGCACATTTTGACTTCGTGATCACAGGCGGGAGACTTTGCTCATTACAAGTAGTATGTACTTCAAACAAAAAAAGTTTGACTCTTTAGTACAGCTTCAACCCTTCCGATGATTTACCCTACGATCCCTATTAAATAGACTCTCAAACTCATAAATATACATTGTACCGGGCTCCGGGAACATTCGTGATATGATTCAAGCGAGGTCCGCAAACACTAGGCGTGCTCCGACTCTTCCCGATGACGGCGCCGAAACAAGAGGGAGAACCTTCCGAAATTGGTTTAACTCTGAAGGCCTCGGGAGGGACTGCAAACGTCCTGCCACCGAAGGTGAAGCCCAGTGTTGGGAAAGAGTTTCACGGTACTGCAGGCTGTCGATAAAAACAAGGTACCGGACGTAATCGGAACTCACATGCATAGTAACCATAGCCTGTATGATCCATCAAGGTAACACCAAGGCGTCGGTACAATTCTGCAACCTTGTCCGAAGCTCCGAAGATGAAGTTTGAACCACTGTCAATTATAACAGGTACATTTTCGAAAATTTTATCACCATTAACACGAACATCGTCCATGGACACCTGCCAGTATCCCTACATAAATGTTAATGTCAGGCCTACAAAGTCTATGTAATATACTGTACTAAATCGATCGATTCGTCTGTCACGCGTCACACCGGCCCCAGAATGACGAAATTTTTTCGTCGGTCATGCGTCACAGGCCCGACTGACGAATTGTTTCTGCGAGCGTAAATATAAATAGTTAAGTAAGTAATTAATTAATTAATTGATAACTACAAGAAAGGAAATACGATATTTTAGCCGAGTCCTAGGAAGGGCCGCAGACATGCTCGACCAGCCAATCAAAGTGTAGAGCGATCAGAGTCTCTAGTACGACTCGGTTGCGTTGCGGATGTAAATATGTGCTTGATTTCCAGGTCTGACGAAATGCCGAAAATTTTGGCGTCATAACGCGTCACACCGGCTGACGACGAACGAAACTCGGCAGATTGGTCATGCGAAGGGGTTCCCAATCCGGAAGGCGAGGCGGGAAGACCCGAAGGGGTAGCCCATCGGAACTCGGCGAACCCACGAAGGGGTAGACGATGACTGTCAGCTTCATCGAGGACAGCGTGTCGCAACTGCCATGCGCTCTCGTTCCACCGAAAGTGCATGACGGTTGCCACACGTTTCCACCCCGCTCTCTCACCTTCAAGTTGTTGACTCTAGGCTTGCAAGGCTCTCTCCCTCCGAGTCCGAGTCTCCCTCGCCCACACGGAAGCGATGATGGTACAACGGCGTGCCATCCCGACGAGACAACAAGTACAAGGGCGACCAAGACGACGACGACTCGGAGAAAAAGATGGCGATAATGTTGTCATCGTCGTCGTCCTTACCCCGCCACCATCCTCAGCTCCAACTCCCCAACCCTGTCCCCATCCCCGTTCTCCCCGGGCCCCCGTCCTCTCGCTCCAGCGTGATGACGACGATGACTCGACTCGACGACATCCGAGTCGTCGTGCTTACCACCGCTGTCGTCTTCAACTCACATCCCCAGTGCCCCCATTCTCCGCCTGTCCTCTCGCCCCAGCGTGCACAAGCGACCACACAATGTGCACGATTGTGCGCGTTGTGTAGTCGCTCCTGCACGCCGCCCCCATTGCTTTTCACCCATCCATCACCGTCCCCGTCCCCTCGCTCGACGACGACCTTACCCGGCCTTATCCGCGTTCTCCTGCCATCAGGCTCTCCCAGCGTCTCGTTGTCATCGCCCATACCCCCGCCACCATCCTTTACAGTGTCCCCAAGATGTCGGTATAATTATCCTTACCCCGCCGTTGCCCTCCGAGTCGTCGGTGTGCAGGAGCGTCTGCAGAACGCGCATTGTGTCACATGTGTGCGTTCTGCAGTCATTCCTGCGCACAGCCCTGGCGGCCTTCGTCGTCACTACCTGCCGCATACTACCCGCACCCATGCCACACCCTAGCCCTCACATTGCCACTGCCCTCCGAGTCGTCAGCGTGCAGGAGCGACCACACAACGTGCACAATTGTGCATGTTGTGCAGTCGTTCATGCACGCGACCCGGCCCTCGTAAGTAATTATATCCACTTCACCCGGGCCGGCACTTGTCGGCGTCGAATGCACGTCGTCACAGACGACCTACTGACCATTTATTTTTCCCCTACGCCCGCGCACTGACCCCCTTTCGACCTTAGCGAAAATTCCCCCGCGAGACACTGCCACCCGTCACCGCCACCCACGCCACGGGCAGCGCGTCAGGTGACAGAAAGGTCGCGACTCGGTCACGGCCGGGCGGACCTCGGAAAAAGGTGAATGGAGTTCGAAAATCGGTCTCTTTGATCTGATTGGTCGAAATCGGTCGACCGATTTCCCCCCTCGCATGGCGGTGCTGCCCAAAATGGTCGGGACCAATCCGTGGGAATTTGGACCAATGCGTGGGATTCCTGGGTGTGGCGAAGCTGCCCTTAGAAGCGCAGTTATGCCAAATTGCCAATTGTTCCCGACGACCCCACTTTCTTGAGCTGTGAAAGAAGTCCGCCTCGAGTCTCGATTCAACGGCATTTCAGACGATTTGGAATGCCGCCATCCTTTACATTCTCAAACCCCGTGGATACGATTGAGCCATGTGCGTCAGGTAGCCGCTCTACTTGGTCTACACCCTCCAGCACTAGGACAGTTCGGACAATAACCTCGTCGCGAACCCCTTCCCTCGCTTCCAGTACCACCTCCATACATTTCTCGGACGACCAACGCTTTGCAGAGGACAAGCTCGCCAACGTAGACGTCTTTGCCTGCGTCGATGATGGCACGCCACCTATGGATGCCACGCGGAAGACGCTTGATGTTAAAACTCCTCGCCATCCCAAGAAACAGACCCTTCTCAATAAAAATCGTTGTGATTCGATTATTCAAACACTCCGAGCTCGCTCATTCGAGCTTCGCGTCAGTCAACAGTGAACCCCGGATTTCCCACGCCATTCACTAACTACTTTGGCAGACTTTCAAGCGCGTCACACCTGAACAGTTCCAGTATATAGTAAAAGCGCAAAATAACCGCAACCAAATATACCCCAAGTAAGTGCTTCCGCCGTAAGTTTCCGCCATCGTTCTAACTTGTCACAGGTTGTACTACGACCCCGATCTCGCGCGTATCACGGCCATGTCTCCCACTGCGGTTCACGAACACAGCATCAAGTTCTTGACAAACTGCGTCAGGGAATTGCTTGCACCGTATGAGTCACCTTGGATGCAAATCTCGCACCTCCCAAACTCTGAAATTGGGGGGGAAGAAGACAGCCAGAATGTTAGACTGGACTTGCGGCTTGATCTGGAGCCGCGTTATGGCACATTCGGCAACCCCATCACCATCTGGGTTGGGGAGTCTGGGTATAGCGGATCACACTACGAAATGGAGCAGAAACTCAAGCAGACAGTACAAAACGCCCCTTCGATCAACGCCGCATTCATGATCGCCATTCAGAACTCGGAGTCAAGTTTTCCTCCTCAACATCACCTACTTTCTGAACACCCCCTCCCCATTTCCGCTTTCACCGGTCCTCTAATTAGGCCTCTCACCGCTTTAACCGAGGTCAAAGTCGGAGATATAGTCTGGGGCGCCATTCAATTGGTGGAAATTTTTGTTTTCATTCGGGGGGACAATGGAGAATTTGACTTCGAGGTTAGAGAGGAGAATCCGCTTGCTGCGCGCGGGGTGAGCATGTCTGCTTTACGGTAATATCCGACATCGCGTTGACTATTCATCGCGCAGCTGTTACACCCGAAAATCGAGATTGAAAACATCGCCCGATTACTCAATACCGCCTCCAGACAATTGCTCATTTCCATTGCTGACATAATGAAGGAGCATGACGATGAAGCTCACGCCAATCTTCGGGACGCCGCCCAGACGGTGACGTTTCCCGTCAATTGGAACCTGTTCCTGGAGCACATACAAGGTTCCCTCTACCAGACGGCTTTTTCCCGCTACAAAACGTGGCACGATAAAGGGCAGAAGGAACCGTTAGCAGGCTCAACGAAGCGGTCGAATCGCCGCCGTAAATGATTGTTGCTCGGGGTGGAATGTTTTCCATTGCGGACGTAGGTGATGGGTTTTAATGTACGGTTACGTGTACCAACACAAGTAGGCGCTATGTAGGGGAATACAGTTTAACCGCAGCCTAGAAGAACGACCCCGGAGGACATTCCGCGCCAATGATTGCTGAGATGCATCGAAGAGACTGCGTTGGTGATTGCCGGAGATTGCAAGCCAGCGCTGCAGCAGAAATGGCCCAAAGTGCGTCAACGCGTAAATTGCCAAACACGCAGCGGCCCGCGAGTCGTTTGTCAAAGCCTCCGCGTATCCCCTGATCTGAGTGATTACCAACAGATGCGACGGCGCGTCTTTCATCTGCAGGGCAGGCGCGCCTTTTCTGGGGAGTTACAGCTCAGCGTGCCTCTCGTCGGCATGGCCAGAAAGTTCGCGTTGCCACCAAACGCGAGTTCCGTCGGGGCGGAAGTGGTTGGGGATCGCGGGTAGAATCAGCGCCGCGTTCCTTACCTGTCGGCTAGGTTGTTAAAAGCGACCCGGAGGAAAAGAACCCCATCCGTGAGTAAGTTCGTGGCTCTGCGTCCTTTGAGAGCACTCCGCTGAGGTCGCGCCCAGCACCGCCCCCCTTGATGCAATTAAGTATTCGCCTAATTACGGATGCTTATTTGTCAGGGCGGGGCGGTCGTCTCTCAGAGCGATTAGCGCCGTATACCTGCGGGAGCAACGGCGTTCTGAAATCATCGGTACGCGGAGCTTGCCTTGGGACGCGTCCCCTTGTTACTATGATGCGCAGGGTTCCGTTAAAAAAGGGTCATTTATCGCGATCCGGAGGTAAGTACCGGGTTCAGGCCGAAACGAGGATTGAAAGCGCCTGCATCGCATCATCTCATATCAAAGGCTGTCGTTCTTTCGGTCACTTAGCGGCGCGACTCGTAACCGCCCATTGAGCGAGTCTCCGCCGGCATGGATAAATATTCGAAGTCTGATCAAGCTTTGGCGGATCCTCGGGTTGGGTGTTTCAAGTGCGGGGGAGATGGTTTCCAGTCTCCGCGGGATTGGAGCGGCCTGAAAAGTGATTTACCCCGGTTTCGATGGAAATTTACTTGAACTTTTGGCAGCGATAGTATCGATACGGCCGGAGCCGCTCGCCGATCCGAGCCTGCTAAGAACCATTTATCCGATCCCCTTTTTTCTCAACGGCCCTCATCTCAGCGGCGCGATCTCCCGATTCGATTCGGCTTACTTAATGCGCTGTCATCCAAGACATTCCGATTTTTGCGCCAAAGATTGCGTCTGAGGAAGGCAGGGACTACGCCAACGCCGTTCGAAAACTGGCCGCGCGGTTTAAAGGGCGCGTTATCCCCGTCCGGCTGCGCGTCCCAGGTAAACAGCCTCGCTGTCTGAGTCGACCGCTCATCCGCCCGCGCGACACCACTTGGATTTCCCTCGAGTTCACCCGCAAACTCTGCGCTCACCATGCTGCCAATTGGAAAACTTACTCGCATAACAGCGCTTCTAAGAAGGGAGGGGCACGTGACCTTCCTTGAATAACGACATCCGAGGACTACGCCAACACCGTTCGAAAACTGGCCGCGTGGTTTAAAAGGCGCGTTATCCCCGTCCGGCTGCGCGTCCCAGGTAAACAGCCTCGCTGTCTGAGTCGACCGCTCATCCACCCGCGCGACCCCGCTTGGATTTCCCCCGAGTTCACCCGCAAACTCCGCGCTCACCATACTGCCAATTGGAAAACTTACCCGCGCAGCGGGCGTGCCTTTCCTGGGACGAGCGATCGTTGCAGCTCAGCGCGCCTCTCGTCAGCATTACCGGACAGTTTGCGTTCAAGTTGCTCGCGGACGCGATTTCCGCCGAAGGATGGAGCGCACAGCTTACAAACGGGCCGAGGACTGTGAGGTGGAAGCGGCTGCGGATCGCGGGTAGAATCAAATTCACCCAGGGTCAGACTACAGCAACAATCAAGGAAGACCCCGGCGCGTTCGTTACTCGATCCTTCTTCCCCAGCGCTAGCGTATGATTTGTCCCTAGGCTCCGGGCGGTCACCTCCGCCGAAGAAGACGGCTCGCACGGTGCCGTCCCGCCCCTTACCTCGCCGCATTTCCCTCGATACCTCAGAGGGAGCTATGTCTGGTGTGTCTGCTTCGGCTTTACCGCATGCTGCCGAGTCGTTAGCCGAGACGGGCGGATCAATTAGAAACGACGATATTCTCAGGAACGTTGATAGGGAAAGTCCATCCTTGGAAAAGACGGAGCATGGTGCTCTTCCCTTTGAAATTACCGCAGCTTTTGAAGTGCAGGAAAATTCGCGGCGCGAGGGATTGCAGCCTCTAAAAACGCAACTAGTCGCAACGTCATCAAATGGACAACTTATTGACCGGGAAATACAGGTGGGCCATCAATATCCCTCTGCAGATGCACCGCTGTTCAACGGAGAAACCCTTGTGTCAGCCTCACCGTCTGCTGAAGTTTTCGAATTTGGTCAGCGCTTGCGGTCGATGCTTTGATGGAGAACCCAGTTCAACGGCCATGCTTCGCGCGCGTCCTAGACGGCAAGTCATTCATTTACGCCAGAAAACCCGGTGAGAAGACTGACCTGCGTGTCCTTGAGCTCCCGCGTTATTGTGCCCCCGTCATACGTGAGCTCTGCCCTAGGATTTGCTTAATTTACTCAAAATCATTCCAGTCCGCCGCATGTCAAGTGGGTTGGTTTCGAAGGCGGATTTCCTTCTTTCGCCGAGCTTGAGTAACCGTGTACTTGCTGCGCCCCAGACCCGGGCTCGTTGCTGTTGTATGTGACGGTAGCCTCATCTGTTCGAACGCGGAACCTTCATTTTTGGTGAGTCGCTGAGGATGACGATCCGCTGGCAGTCGAATATTTTGCGCGACGGAGGGTCGAACTCTTCGTTGTCCGGGACAGTTTGGAAGTGCGAGAAACGGGCCGCGGCAGCGCGTGACCAATTGGAGTTCGAGTTGGAATTGGGGCATCTTCGCCATTCCAAGGGGATACCCCAGTTCACCCTCTTGGAATGTCCAAAATTTCAAATTCTCACTCCCCGGCCTCACGCGTCGCGCGCGAGAGTAGCTATGCGGACTAACGTCTATGTCTCAACATGATTGGTAGGTCATCCTAACGTTTGGTCGGGTGCTGACGTTTTTACATAGATTGCTTACAAGTCTTGCGCATGATACATGAACCTTCGACCCGACGCCGACAAGTATGGCCATCCAATCTTCGAGGTGAAAGATTTTAGTCGTTCGACAAGGTGCGTCCGTACGTCCAAGCGTTTTCGGCGCACGACTCGGAGGACTCGATTTCGGAGAGCCGAGCACAGTTGGCTGTGATCACGTTGATCATTGGGACGTTGCAGGGCGCAAAGGTGTTCGAGGTGGACGGGTATGACCCCACGTTGATCACTAATGCTGCGTTCCATGAGGCCAAGTTTTTGAAGAAGCCGAATCAGGCGACGAGGGGGAGGGCGGGGAAGAGGAAGGGAAGGAAGGGGGGAGGGTGGGGAGGGTGCCAAGGCGGTGAGTATCGCTCTGCGCTATCGATCGTGACTGACGGGTTATCGATTATCGACAGTACCCGCAGCAGGACAGAAAACGAGCGCTGGAATGTTTGCAAAAGTCCTGGCGGATCGCACATTCGGCGACGGAGGGGATCGTCACTGTTCAGATATACAGTGACGCGCTCGATCAATATCTGTATCACTTTGATCACGGGGGACTTTCTGCGCGTATCTCTTCACTCTACACTCCGTTGATGCAGGTTCTGACATTGTCACAGGTTGCTCCAAAATCATCGTCTCGCTCGTAAAGCCCATCGCGTCCTCAATAGGCACCATCACCTCTCGGTCGTCTTCCGCTTCGTACCTGCGCCCGTCGCAACGAATCGAAGGGGTGGTGTCCCAAGACACGATCCAGCGGCAGTTCTGGAACACGCTCAACTGAGCACATTCGTTCGAAGAAGACATGACGAGGTGGAAGTCGTCGGGTCGTTTTTGAAGATGGGGATCAGGCGATGCCAGTGGCAGTTGCTGGGTACGTATAGAGGGTTACCGTTTTCTTTTTTGTCGCCGTTTTAGCCAAGGCCCTTCTTTGAACTGACAGATGTATTAGGACTACGAGGACTGCTTTCCTGCCAGGTTTTACCTTGGGCTGTGCGAACAGACTCTGGCAGTAGGTACTTATTGCCAACTCGTGGTTGCGCCAACTAAAAATACGGAAAACACGAGTCAAGTCATTGCGGCGAAGTCGCCAACATGCTCACATTCTTCTTTCCACTGTCCAGTGCCCTCCTCACCATCCCAACCCTCAGTGAAACAAGATGAAATGGAAAGGTGCTTATTTCACTGTTTTGTCGAGAAGAGCCTCAGTGAAATGACATTAATGCCGTCAGCCAAAAAGCGGTCCTCTCGAGCAAAGTCTCATGCCAAGCATGAAAAGGAGGCCAGAGGGACTCAGTCGGAGAGGCGACTGTTTTAGTCGAGCGGATACTTGCGCGAGCGAAGTCAACGTTCGCCCATTTTGAGCAAGGGGACGGGACGGACCACATTAGTGAGGCAATCGTCCTTGGTCGCCAAGCACTGGGCAGTCTGGACCTTTGCCCACCCGGCCACGACAAACGATGGGACTCACTAAATCAGCTTGGTTAGTATCATCTCTGGGGTCGTTAAAACCATCTAGGAGGCTAGTAGGAGCGATAGAGGGCATCGAAGAAGCACTTATCTACGGAAGAGAGGCGCTAGAGCTTTGCCCAGAAGGGCGCCCGCATCGACCATCGTTGTTGAACAACGTCGCAAACTATCTCTACACTCGTTGCATATGGCGGACCTGAATGAGGCCATCATCCTTGGCAGACAAGCCCTGGACCTTCAGGAGTCATAGGGATAAAGTTGCCATCGCTGCCAGTGCGCACGACCAATGTGGTACTAGTACTAGCCATGAAAAAGTTCGGAATATGCCAGGCTGAGCTAGCAGCGAACATGTCTCGAAGTTGAGGAGACTTACCTTCGATGCGACGCAAAAACAGCAAGTCGCCAAATGCATCTGCCAGCGCGTAAGATGCAACGCGACGTGCGTATCTTGGCAGGCACCAACACTTCTGGGAGCCCAGACGTGGTTCAAGATCGACTCAGGCTCGCCCACCGAGTCGGTTTACAAAATAACATACAACCCCACAAGCATCGCCGTCGTCTCCCGAGTCACTCGCTGCTGTCCTTACGCTATACTTCTCGGCGCTACCAACCGCCCACTCACGCGCCGGTGGCTGGCCTACCGGATGCCAAGCTATGCGCCAAGAGCTGAACAAAAGCAAATGACGTTTTTTTACTTCTTTCTTGGCTCCGTTGTTTGATTATTATTTTACCTATGTGCCGCCAACAATTAATCTTGGGGCTTGAGTACGAGCGCCAAACAAACCGGTGACGGAAACCCTTCTATTCTATTTTGTTAGAGATTTACTCAAGGACCCTGGTTCACACGACGTTCGCAAGGCCTCGAGGTAAGCCCCGCTTTCATCCGCATTTAGCTTTTTCCTTTCCTTTTTGTCGATTCAATTTCCCTGCTCCCGAATTCTTATCCGAGCCAACGCCGGCGCCCATATTCCGCGCAAACGCCGGCAGTTTCGCGCTAATTTTGAAAAGGAAAACCTGCTCTTGGCTCAGGATCTGTGCATCGCCAGATGCCGAAACTGGCGAGCTGCGGGATGAAGTTAGGTCAGGTTTAGGTTAAAGTTAGGATACTGAAATCGCCGCGCCATAGTGTCGCTGTAGACTCGAATCCAAGGCGCAAATAGGTTCGGGCACATACCTGACTTCCCCCCCTTCCCCTTCTCGAAGACCAATGGCTCAACTTGTTCATCCTTTTGACGCCCATCCCGGGGAACAATCCCGCGCGATGAGTCTGCTGGAATTCAACAACTCATTCATTGAGCTACATGCCCAGCGCGCTCAAGCGAACGACGAGCGTGCACGCGCTGTGGCGCAGTTGAATTCCGTCAATCTTGGGTTAACAGGCTTCAACGCCCCCATGAACACCAGGGTCGTTATAGAACCTCTGCGCAATCGCATGCGCCGGCCATACGAGCTCGACATCTCCAGGGACTACGACAGTCTTATTTCATTCACGGACGAGCTTCCTGTCAGCTCTGACCTATACATATATCGCGTGTTTCATTCAACGATGACGCTCAACCAGAGCCTGCATATCAAGGTTCGCATGCGCACCCAAGCAGACCAGGCATGTTTCCACATTGAGTAAACCAGAGCGTGCTTTGACCCAGATTTACTCCCCCATAGCCTCTCCAGCTCGTGCATCCCCACAAGGTCCCGAACGTTTGCATCGCACAAATTGGAGCACGCCACAGCGTTCGCCTTTTTTTCCCCGCTTTACCGCCGACTGCACAAGGCCGCGCGGACCTAACTGAGGACCAGCTGGAGTCCGTTTACAACCGCGGCGTATACCCCGCCATCTGCCACCTTGCCCCTGAACTGGCTACAAACTGGTCCCCATCCTATGCTGCGGCCAAGCTACGTGCCCGAAACCTTAACGGTTCCTATCAGGTTGGAACACACCCTTTTCCGGCCGACTCAGCGCGTCGTTTAGGATCTACAATCAAGCGTTACCTTCAAGACGCACTTCCATGGGCCGCTGGGTGCAAGTGGATGGTGCAGATTCAAGGGGTCAAAGAGGCACATACTCACGCTCCTAACGATTTCATGGCGAGCCACGTGTCCTTTGGTGACCTCCTGGACGGCCTGATCCCTTACCTTATTCTTCAAGGGCAGTCATGGGTTGATGTCGGGCTGCAAGTATCACAGGAGAACCGCGTGCTCCAGTGGCGCACTGACTCCCATCACTTACTTGTCAAGGAGTTCGCAGGTGTTACGGAGCATACAGCAGAGAGGCTATGCAGGCCGGCTTCACGATCTTACCACCGCGACTACGTTGCAGGCTTAGTCGATTTATCTGGTTTTCGCGCAACGCTCAAGCCCAACAACCCTGAGACTGGGGTTGCCTATGTACAGGCGTATACCACCGACAAATCGCTAATTGCTCATTTGGAGGCCGGAAAGCATGGACTCTTTATGCGGGGTAGGGATGCTCTCAAAGGAGATGAAGACGACCGCATTCCTCATTACTGCAAAAGGATGATGGTGATCTACCAAGCCGGCGTCGGCCACACCACTGCTGCTCGGGTGGAGGCAAGAATTCCGGCGCGATCAGCTGTTGAAACAATGCTTAGCTTTCCTGAAGCCTTGTTGGAGAGTACGCTGTGCCGATATTCTTCTGTGGACTGGTGGTATGTGGGGCACACTGTCTGTATCTCAGCACGAAGCACCTGACGGGTATAACAGGCAGTGGCGACAGATTCGCATGCAATGCATTGGGGAGACTCTTGCACTGCAAATCGGCACTCATGCTTCGCTTAAATACAAGAGGGAAGCACTTAACTTGACCGCTGCCTTGGTATGGCTGGCCAATGGGCTAAATTCTCGCCCTGATGATGACCAGTATGGCCGGGACATTATGATCACATCGTGCGTGACGGCAGGGAATCGTGACCATGGCACATTTTTGATCCAACCTCCTGCCGACGGTGGGCCAGGGGATTTACCTGTTGTCCGACAGGGCGCGATTTTCCTTCGCCGCATTGTCTTTCCACCCCACTCCGGTGTGCCCCGCTTTTCATACGGAAAGGAGTTAAACAATGCCACCTGGATCCACCTTTTTAACCGGACGCCTGATCAACTGCGTTTGCAGGCTTTACCCCCGCCGTTTATCCCCCGCCGCCAGCTTCAGGAAGCAGGCCGCATTCCAACCCAGAAGCGCATGTCGCGCCCCCACTGGGCCCAAAATGATGCCCCGTTACCCGAGCTGGCAGACCTCAACTTTCCACTCCCTCCAGCTCCGCAAGATGTTGGAGAGGATTTACCCTACGAGGAACAGGTGGAGTATCTTGGGGATCTGGCGCAGGATCTGCCGATGGAGTTGACACGACTCTGGCGACAATTTCTCTCCGACGTCCTTCAAAAATGCGGAAACTTGCGCGGCCCAAGGGTTGACGCCTCCCATTGCCGCCTTTCCATGCAGGAGCGGCAGAACATTACGCAAGATATTCTGCAGAATATCGACCTCTCTGTCATTTTCAACAGGGTTCAGCACAGGAGGGCTACCCGAAAAGAATGGGCAGATGCCTTTGGGCATTACTTCAGCCCCCTGGATGCCAAAATTAAAATTCAGCCCCAAAATTTCCCGCAGATGATGTACTGGATGCGCTGGGCCGAGATGAAGTTACAGGTGCCTGAGGCGGTGGGCCATATCAGACGACAGCTGCGCGTCCTTTTTGACCAACTCCTCTGGATTCCTCAGCCAGCATTTGATCGAGTGTGGGTATATAAACGAGACGATCGCTTTCAAATCCTGCCTCAGGGCTGCGCCTCCAACGCCCCGCAGATTTTGATACATCCACAGTCTGCACAACCGCAATGGAATAGGCATGTTGCGATTGATAATGATGTTCTCATGGGGAATGTGGTGCCTCAGCACAGGCCTAGGGTACCACAGCCGATCCCTTATGCGCATCTCCGTCAAGAGGAAGAGGAAGGAAGCTCGGATTGAGCATTTTGGGCCTGCTCAAGATGTTTCGTATTCTATTCACCGTGTCATTCCATTCACATCGTATCTTCTTCATCCATGTGTCAAGGATTCTTGGTTCCCCATCGTCCGAGCATCGGTTCGTGTGGCTCCGCGTCCATCTTCGCCATCAGGCATACTGTTTTCCGAGTCGTTTCCTCTTTTATTTTCTTAGTCTTGCGCTTCTTGATTCTAGGCACCGTCGAACTTATTCGTTTGAGTGTATGCTTAGCCCTTCTCGATTCTAGCGATCTTTGCACTTCTTATGCGTGCGCCTCGGTCTCCAGTGAACCAGACACCCTGTCACATTCCACGGCTCATCTCATCTCCCCCACACCGTATATTAAGCTCCCATAGGGGGAATAGGTACTATATAGGTAAAAATAGGCGCGCTGTGGTTGCACTGTGGTCGTAGTAGGAACTACGCAACGACGGCCAGCGAAGCATAGCTATTACACGCGAATCAAGAGGCCGCGCGCCTCATCCACTGCCAGCGAGCCAGACTTAGAAGATTTAGCAGTGATCGCAACGTCAGCCACTAGTTGCGGCAGGTTGCCTGCTTCCAGAGCTTGAACTTCGCTGATCGCAGGCATAGACGAGGGGACGGTGACTGGGGTGCAGCGAGGTTGCAAATTCTTCGGATCCGGCACTGCAAAAAGTAAATCGACTAATTCAGAGCGTCTGAGACGCTGATGTGTGCAAAATAACCGGCCGTGACGCTGATTCAAGGGACGCGTGAAATCAGCGTCATCGGATCGATGCTGATTCTGAGCGTCAGTCTGGACGTGACGCTCATTCGTGACGCTCATCTTGAGCGTCCTGTAATTGAGGCATCACAATGCTTGTGATCTGCCGATGGAAAATGTTTTCGGAAGTATGAAAATTTGTTGAAGTCTTTTTCCGAGGAGCTATTCATATTTGATCATTGGGAGCTGTAAGTGCCAAAATAATAGCGTGAAAGAATGAGGCTGTGCGCGCGCGATACACAGCAATTTAGCGGATCGCGCGCGCAATTTGAGAGTTTGTCTGCGCGATTGAAAGTTCATCCGCACAATTTGGTCTGAGTACACAAAATGAAACACAAATGACAATGTATTTTGAATGGGAATCTACAACTAAAGAGTACAAGTTACAACATGTGTGAAAGAAGGTAATGGCATGGCCCATGGGTAACCCCGCGCATGGGCGAGGGTGAGGGCCCGTGCGTGTCCGCTCGGACACGCTTGGTGGAAGAGGGCAAGGAGGAAGGGGGCGAAGGCGAACTCGAGGGGAGGTCCGGGTCCGAGTCCGTTCGGACTCGCTGGGTGGGAGACGGTGAGGAGGCGAGGGCACCGTGCTGTCGAGAAGACGGAGCGTGATAATGAGGTGGTGGAAGAGGCGAGGGTGACGGTGACGGTGAAGCCACCGAGACGGAGATGGAGGGCAACGTCGCTCAGAAAGGAGGGTGGGGCAAGGGCGAGGATGAGGGCGGGCGACGGCAGATACGAGCGACGGTGAACGGTGAGCAGGTCAGTTCCCACGCCCCTTCGTCACTCATGATGGCATCACGCGTTACGCGTCACCTCGTTTCTCGTTTGCCCGGGAACTGACTGGGACCTCAGTCCGCTTGCTCACCGATGACGACACGACGACGGACGACAACGCGGGGTCAACCACGATCCGCTGCGTCGATGCTGCGTACGACGCGACGCCGACGCCGACGACACGACTGCGGACGACTACGTGTCAATGGCGTCGACCACGACTCGGACCGCGACATTGACACCGGCGACGACGACAAACGACGTGACGTCGCACCACGATGGCATGCCACGTCGCGACAAAGACGACGGACGAAGACGACGACGCCGTCACGCTGCGTCAATTGGCACGACCATCGGCGGACGACGCGACGACAACCGCGACCGCCACTCCTCACCCATCCCCCTCGTCCCTTTGTCCTCTCGCTCAACGTGCAGAAGCAACCACACGACGCGCACAATTGTGTGCGTTGTGCAGTTGCTCCCGCACGCTGCTCTTGTTGTTACCAACGGCACAACGACGCTGCGTCGATGACGAACGGCCCAGACGCAACGGAATGCCACCACGCGACGCCGACGACGCACGGCGCGTCGTGTACATACTACGGAAACGGTCACGGGTACCGTACCTGCACCCCATACCCGCTACTACCGAACCCGTGACAGGTACCTGCAACAAGAGGAGGCTCGAGCATTTTCCAGACGGCTTTGTGCTCTTTAGTTGTAGATCTACATTCAAGTTTGTATGGCCCGATGACCTTGATCATCGTGGGGCTCGTTGAAGTCGATTAGCAACGCTCGCCTTCTGAGCTCGTCCATGGCTATGACTTTGAGTTCGTTTTCTCCCAGCCATAGCGGCAAACTCGCTGTCTGAGATCCGATGCCGGTCAACGTACGTACCGAATCACACGAAATTTACAGCTGTTTGGAATAATAATATTTGACAGTCTTAGATTGATCAGGGGAATTGCATCACGAGTCACCGGGTAGCCGCACTTCGAAGCGTGGGACGATTAGCGGACTTACACCGCCGATCCGGAAAACAGCTTTGTCACGGTAACGGTTACCAGATCGTCGGCAAACCCAATCCAGCAATTACATCGCCATTTCTGAATCCAGATTAATTTATCGTACGTCGGCGAGGCCGCTAATGAGTCTAGGTCCGTAAAGCAAACGATCCCCACGAACTCTTCGGTTTAATGACGTTTATCAACGGGCTGAGAAAGAAGCGAAAGGCTGACCTTCCAGTCCGAGCTCTTGTGCCCGCAGGACGCAGAGATCAGCGAACGCTAGAGGGTCGGCCGCGGAGTTCTGACGAAGGTTGCCTTCTGAGAAGAAGTCGCTTCTTTCTGAGCCCGTTGATAAACGTCATTGAACCGAAGAGTTCGCTGGGATCGTTTGCTTTACGGACCTAGACTCATTAGCGGCCTCGCCGACGTTCGATAAATTAAGTAATCTGGATTCAGAAATGGCGAGCGGAATTAAATACTCCGAAGAGAACGAAGCGTGTATTGCCAGCGGAGTATAGCGGACCCGGCTGGACAAAATGAATAAAATGGATAAACTGCATAAAACATGATGATTTAGACAAGTAAAACGAATTTGGACAAGAAAGGAAAACACTTTAGATTTGGATTTGGACGAAAAAGG
>JBBPOJ010000241.1:0-34873 GCA_038091395.1 Leccinum rimulosum
TTAAGTGAATGGTGGATGAACTTTGTGATGTCTTCGTCTACTTCTTCTTCCGAGATCTCTCCCATTTGCTTATGGACAAAATGTGAACCACTTGAAAACGCATCAAGGATGTCACTCTCCGGTCGAGAGGTGATCAGGAAGCGAAGGTTTACTGGGAGGCTGTTGTCAGAAATCTGTTTAGAGATGGCTTGCAGTAGCTGCCCGCGATCAGCTCGGTCGCCGCTTTCGTCGAGGGCGTCGATAACAATAACCAATGGTCCGATAGGGTCAAGACGTTCGCTAGGTTCGATAATGAGGCGCTCGATCTGCTCATCCGGTGAGATAGACGTGCGAAGCGCTCGATTGTCTTTCACGATTCCCCAAAGAGCACGTGAGTACTGCGCATCATGATCAGACAGGTCGCGTGCGATCGTACTGAAGAGATTCCGGGGGTTCCGCCTCGCGACGTCAGCGCTGGAGAAGCAATACGACGAGCCTAGTCTCTCTAACCCGTCATACAGCCTTGCGATCGAATGAGCTACCGCAGACTTGCCCGATCCAGCCATACCAGTGAGCAAGCAGACGCGTGGCGAATCCTTGTCGGGGTTGTTGAGGATTTCGCAGATGTCCTGGAGTAAGGATTCGCGTGTCCCAGGAAGGCATCCTTTTTCCCGCACATATCTAGCACCATCCGCATATGCCATGTCGCTCAGCCCCACGAATTCCGCTATATTCCGAGTCCGTTAGAAGTCATGCATAGTTCCAATGGATTGGACCTACCCATACGCTTCAAGGTATTCATCATACGGAAGACTGTGATGCCCGTTTGCACGACCACACCCTCTAGGAATGCGGTCTTGAGTTCTCTCAATTTGGTCTCGTAATCCTGGATCTTTGCATCGATATCAGAGAGCGTGTATTTCATAGTCCGAATCCCTGGATATACAGATCAGAAGCGACAAGGATCGTGGGTATGACGACAACTAACAAAAGTTCTTTTGCTTGGCGTATCCAATTATAAAGAACGCACACTCTGTCACCTGCTGGGACAGAAGCTTGATGGTCTTGATGTTCGCCTCGATAGCCTTCAGAGGCTCGGCGTCGTTGACGAAACTGAAGACGTCCGTCATTGTGGTCGCCAGGTGAACGATCTGCTCGTCACGGTTCTTCTGGTCCACTAATACCTGAGTGTAGCACGACGAGTGAGTAACCGACAGCGAAATTATGATATAAGAGACGCACTTTGCTCGCAGCGGATATAACAGACCAAGCAACCGACGCATACGGGTGAATCTGACTCGCCATGAGATCATACGGCGTCGAGACTGAAGAACAAAATACCTCTGCGATACCGGCCACGATTGTGTTGAAAAGTTCAATCCTCTTCAACAGGACTCCCAACATATTATACGCGCTCACGACGTTCGGTTCAGCGTCAACCGCTGAGCTTACTATGCCAACGGCTGCTGGTGTGTTAAGTGCGTTGGCCGCTTCATTGGCCACGGAGACGGGGTCCACAGCTTGTGGTTCGTCTGCGTTAGCAGTGTCCCCGGGTGCGTCACCGGCCACCACAAACTTGATCGTAATCCTGGAAACAGCGGAGGCACCGGAAGCAACCTCTGGGTTTATAAGAGTACCTTCAAATACTGATCGGAGAGATTGCATCAGTAGAACGCGAACGACATAAGTTGAAATCGTACCGTTGTCCGCAGTGCATTTTCCCAGAATGTTGCCGATCGTATCAGAGAGAGATCCGACCAGTTCGTCTTTTCCAATGCCGTGCTTTTGGAAAACCTTGACGACGAGCTCTGAACCATCGTCACCGTCACTGACAGAATTCAGCCTTATCATTGGCGTAGAACGGAGAATGTTCACTTACAGAGATAAAGTTTCGTTCCAAGTGGCCCGATTCTTCTTCTCCTTTGCCTTCTTCGCCGTCAGGCACGATGTATCGCCTATGGAAAACTGGACTTGGTACTGTCTCGCGAGGGAGAGCTTGCGTTGCGCGACCGTCGTGCGCAGTTCGATATCTGATCAGGGAGAGGTCAACGTGAGGGACTGGGACATTCTTTGTACGAGCATACCTTTGATGCTGATTGTCTTTACCCTAGAGCCACCTTCAGTAAGCAGTGCCAACGACGATATCAAGGAAAGGATATACACACCCAGTTGGATTCATACTTTGCTAGATTTGTTGCTGAGATGGGTGTATATTCGAGTTTAGTAGCCTAGTGATTTAGGCGTAACAGGACTTGGACGAAGCGCTGAGGCAGTGGGCACTGGGAACATGTTGCATGCCATGAGGCATGACGCGGCCCGGTCAGGGCCGTGGTACCGCGTGCCGGTTCAACGATTTTGTAAAATAAAATAAAGGTGTCGCGCGAAATGGACAACGTGCAATAAAAGGAAGACTAGCGTACTCATTGTAAAGGGCCAAATCATAGCTACGGAACACAATCTGATCGAAACGTCCATCGCCTTCATCATCTCAAGTCTATTTCCACCGTATCCCCAACCTCCTCCTCGACCTCCTCATCCACAACCACCCTCTTCGTCTCCTTCTCGACAGGCGGAGGCGGCGGCACCTCCACACTCGACGGTGTAATCATCTTTGCCACGCTCGGATGCTCGACGTCCTCTGGCGCACGCGTCCTGGATTCGGACGGCGCGTCAACAGGCGGCGACGGCGGCAGGGACGTGGGCGGTGAGGTCGCGTCACCAACGAGGGGAGACTGAGGCACGGGCGGAACAGGTGGTACAGGCGGCGACGACGGAGGTGGGAACCGGAAGTTGCGATCCATCGTCCCGTTGCTCTTATGCCGCGTCTCCGGTACCGCTTTCTTCGGCACGGACCCAGATCCAGATCCAGACGCCTTGATCTTTGTCTCGCCATCGGACTCCTCCTCGAGCATCGGCTCGATCGGCTTTTTGTTGATCGTACCTGGCGGGCTGCCAGCAATGGTACGTGAGACAGAGGGCATCGACGCCCGATTCGGTGCGGTCTTGTGCGTATTGCTACCGTTGACTGCGGAAGGTACGGATGTTTGGGACATCGATTGCGGCCGATGAGCGTGGTAGATCGAGGGAGGCGTCACCCCGAGGTAGAACCCAGAGATGGGTACCATCCTGGCATCGTTGAACGAATCAGCTGCATGCATATACACGCTTAGCGACAAGTCACCCACTTCTTTTCCATCAAACATGCTAGTATCCACTGTGGCTGGACGACCGGGATGCTAAGCTGGAGTGCTCGCTGATACTCCACCCCCGGCCCTCCCGAGACGTTGCCACCGCTGGCGTTGGCGCCCGCGGGCGTCATTGCAGGGGTCGTACACACGAAATGTGTGGTGTCGATCTGGATCTTGTCGCTCCACTTTGCTCGCATCTCTTTTAATGCGGCCTTGGCATCCTGCAAGAACGCCTCGTCTGCCACGGTCCCAAAGCATACCGAGATGCCGCTCGTCTCTGCGATGGTGTGCGTGCGGAGGCGAATGAGGTTAGATGGAAACGTCCCCGCGGTCGTGCGCAGCACCAGTTGGAAGGAGTATGTGGTATCGACCGACAGACCGGAGAGTTTCGTTGAGGTGTTGGTCAGGGCGTTGGGTATCGAGGCCAGTCGCTGCGAGTTCTTGTATATGTCTAGGGAGCGGAGTTTTGCAGTGGCGAGTTTCAGAGGGGGCCACTCAAGTGTAACCGATGTCTGTGTAGTGTTGCGAACCTGCGAGACAGAGCGAACGTGTAAGGGAGCATTTCAGATGGGAGTTAGAAAGGCACGCACTTCAAGCTGAGGGGATTCTGGAGACGCGCGTCCAAAGGTCCCTAGGATGTCCCGCTGGAGTCCCCAGAACTCCTGGTCACGTTTCCGTTCGGCCCCGATGTTTTGGTGTACGGCGATATTGACTATGGAACCCGTGGTAACTCCGGGGGGTAACAAGACCGATGGAAACTCAATTAGGTGCGCACGTTCTCCCAGGAGTATCTAAGCCGTTTAAAATCGTTATGTGGACTGCATTGGATGAAAAGTTCGTACCGCCATTCCCGCGTCTGGTGATATTTGTGTATGCGCAGTCAAAAATCGCAGTCGGTCTCGCTGGAATGGATCACGCACCGAGCTTCCCGACCGTAAAAGTGAAACTGTCTTGCGGCCTTTCCATGACTGCTTGAGATGTATTTTGCAGTCTGACGCGCTTTGGTGAGGTGTTGATTAGGATAGCTCCGTAGCTACTAGCGGTAGAGTTTCTTCCGGGCGTTGTTATGGTTGTTGTTTGGTTGTGTTGAAACCCGAAGCCTCTGGTAAACAAACAATATCACTGCAACGCTCTTGAGTTTCTAAGTATCGCTTGTTACATTGTGCTTTGTCTATGACTGGGAAGTGCACGTCTTCGCGGACTAGGATTTGAACAGTTTGCTTGAACATGTCCAGAGTTACTTGCTGTCAATATTTATATTTAAGAACTGGCGGATAATATCGATCACCAGCTCCCCATTGATGGGCCGCCGCCGAGTCTCGAGCTTATTTCGATGCGCATCGTCGGAGCATTGCCCTGAGTCCACGTTGTGAATGGTCTGCCGAGTTTCTAATTTTATCACACGCTGTGTGCGGCGGCGGCGCTGTTCAGGTGCGAAGAACACGAGGCATTCCTTTCATTTCACCACAAATATAAAGATTAACCCACATCGTCATATTTCGCTCCCGCTCGTTCTCTCTTTCATATCACAGTCTATCCGATGGTATTCGGTCTTTTTTCTCGGAAATCTACGCTCGACGATGCATCAGCACCGCCAACCACCGCGGTATTGCACACCCGTCTCCCCACCCCGACACCCTCCATCACCTCGGTCACTCACCCTTCTCCTCTTCGCTTCTCGACCGTTCTCCGTGGCGCGCTGGCTCGCACCACCACCGACTCGAATTACAAAGAATCGGATCGAACGACAGAGAGCGTCACAGAGGTTGACGGAGGGAATAATGATATCAATCATACCCTCTCCTACTCCCACTCTCCCGCCCCGCCACCCCCAGCGACGCCCTCCCCTCCCCCTCCCTTTGTTGGCACGGACGAAACGAAACTCCTATATGACCTGATGCTAAGGATACCCCCAAAGACGCTACACGCGTACACCCTCGCGCACCTTAGCCCCCAACAACCACCTCTCCCATCCACCACCGCCACCCTGTCTTCTCCTTCCACCAGCCTTTCCCATCCCGAGACTACAACCCCACGCCCTCCCTCCCCGACCACGGTCGGCAAGCTAAGCACTTTCTTCTCCACCCTTGCACCGCCTCCTCTGCTCCACTGCGTGCGCTGTCACAAGGACTTTTACGACGTTGAGAATGAGGAAAAGGACAAGGCGTGTCATGTGCCGCACGACGACGAGAGTGCCCTGGTATCGCGCGTTACAGGAGGAGGCGGTGGCTACGAAACTCTCTGGGGCTGCTGCCAGCAGACTGTCTCGGGAGACGGAAGCGAAGGTCCTCCGGATGGATGGTGTTACGAGGGGAGGCATACTGTAAGTAATATTATGTATTTTTTATATCCTCGTCCCATTGACCCATCGCCGTCACCATCAACGGAAACCGACAACCAGACGGACTTCAAACGCGCTCGATTCCGAGCCGACTCGACCATCCACCACGACAAACTGACGTCGTGCCTCAAGCTCAACTGTCACGGTATACGCGACCGACTTCCGCGTGCTTCGCCATCGCTCAAGAACGCTGCCGCTGGGACGTCCTCCTCGGCGCGCAGATCCAACCCTTCGCCCACTCGATCACTGGCCTCCACAGCTGCAGCTGCTCGCACTGCACGAAAACGCCCCCGCAAGTCGCTCAAGGAGGCGTCCGGCTCCGAGGACGAGGACGATGCGGACAGTTCAGTGGGCCGCGCTGCGAAAGCAAAAGATGAAGGGAAAGTGAGGCGCGGCGCAAGGGAGGTCGAATGCGAAGGTATGGTGGTCGACGTTCCGCCCAAGTCCCGGCCAAAACCAAAGCCGCTGTCGCGGCCCGTCTCGCGAGTGCGTCCACCGGCGAGCACTTCTACGACCGCCTCACTTTCGAACCTTGGCGGATCGAACGGGACCATGAAGACGATGTCCTCGACGGCTGCCGTCGTCCCCGTAGCCAAACCGAGAAATGCGACGGCAATGGCGCCTCCCAAGTCGACTTCGCGCACGCTGGTATCGCAAAGTCGGACGCACGCAGCAGCAGCGACCTCGGATTCGGAGGCTTCGACGCGCTCGCGTCCGAGGACGAGGAGTTGTTTGCGGGAAGAGTCGCGAAGCCGCGTTAATGCCAACTCTACCAAGACGTCGAAGCCGATGGAAGAATCTGGACGGCCGAGGCGAGGGCGGAAGGCTGCCAAAATGTCCGTGAGTTCAGAAGAAGAAGAAACGGGAGGGGGAAACAGTGAGGCGGAGCAGGAGAGCGATGAGGAAGAGAGAGGGAGAGAGAGGAAGAGGAGGCGGGTAAGGCGGGGCTGATCAAAGTGCATATTGCACATAACTTACTATCATCACATTCCTTGCCACATTCCAGCCCTTATCGGTCCGGTGACGCTTCTGCCTGAGCCAGAGGTTCGTGGGTCGACGATAGCCTTTCTGGTTTATTGCCGTTCTCTTGCGAATGGTTTTCACAACTGGGTCACCGGTCAACTTGACATATCTATTCTCTACATCTATATCCGATCTGTACCATGCACCTTCTTTACTACAATCAATCGCTGTTTTGACCAACTAGCTTACCTGCCGTGAGAAAGATCGATAAGGGTGAGAAATATAAACGTTTGTAATATTTTTTTTCTTCTCTTCATGCGACCAGCTCGAAGGCTGCGATGCTCACCACACACAGGGCGCTTTTAGCACCCGTCCTCGTGAGCGGGTCAAGGTCTGAGCATTTTAATCCCCCTCGATTGGCTCTTGCAGAGCCCAGTTGTAACCAACTGAGCGGCATACCAGAAACGCAGCCCACCCCTCTCTCACACCCAAGACCCTGGTTCAAAACAGGCGAGGTATCACAGGAAGCGGAGGGCTTTGAAAGGTGTCGCGGGGATCGGGTGAGTTCGAGAGCTCTGGAGAACGAGACGAACGACGACTCCACGAAACGTCCTGCGTCCGCGTTTTTCACCCAAGCGCTTATGCGCTGTCGACTGTGCAGTAATGCTGGTCCACCTAGGCAACGAGTTATGGGATATCTGATCGCTCCTACCCACCAACGCTGGGGCATTTAGGGGGGGCTCTGGGCACACGTCACCTGTCCACTCTTCGCCCCTTTCGATCGTGTCCTCTTGCGCTCATGGGAACATGTTGCGTTCTGGTCCATAGCTGGCCTAGTCTGAGACAGCGAATGTTACCCGCGCGGACGATGTAGGGTCGCTGTGAACGGCGACCCGGAGTAGTCGCGACTAAATCCTTCTGTTTTCTCCTCGTGACGGAGGGGGGATGGGAGACCGCACCTCCATGGGGAATGAGAACGTTTGCGGGACGTTGTTTGTCGTTAATGACACGTGGTGGTTACTCGCTAATTTTGTTTCTCTGGATGTCTCTCGCTCTCACCCTTCAGTGCACTTTGCAGCGCACGCTCGGCGAGCGTGAAACTCGATTCAGACTATTCTTGGGCTGGTCCGAAACACATTTTGTTTCATATTTTTTGGAAAATTTGCTCTCCTTCGCGGAGGATTTTTTTATTAGGTACCAGATGAGCTCGTCGCAGAGTTTCTTGACAAGTACTGTAGTAAGTCCTTGTGTTTAGTTTGCTCTGTTCGATTTACTCCTTGTATCTTGCTGTTCCTATGGAATATATATCATGAGAATGACTATCCTGAGCCGAATTCATTGAGAGTTTCACAGCTGAGTCACCAATGAGTAGTCCGTCATTTCCATGCGTATATAGGGTGCGATTGTGACGCTGAAAGTCGCCGCAGGACTCGCCCAAACACATTTCGTCTTATTTTTTAAAATTCTGGGCATCGGATCACCTTGTCGTTCGGACACACCCAAGTCGCGTCAGCCACTAATGTACAAACACACTGGCCCTCTCGTGTCACGATTCCTTGTTCATGCGTAATCAGGTTGGACAGTGGTTGATGTTTCATAGGTCTTCCGGCGCTACTGGCGGGATGTAGCTCTCAATTGCCCAACATTGTGGAGCTATATCCCTGAAATGTCACAATGTTGGACGCAGGAGCTATTGGCTAGATCGCAGATGGTACCATTGAAGATCAGCACGAAGGTTTTTACTATGCTTTCGAGCACGGCTACTACTCGCCAGGAAATGAAGGTCCGAGCTCTGTCCATCGTAGATCAAGTAATGAACCATTCGCAACGTATACAAAAGCTTTTCTTCACGACGCCAGTATTGTCGACCAGGAAGCCGGTTATCTATATATCAGGTCCTGTCCAAATTTCTTTTCACGCACAGGCTTCCCTTGCCTGCAACATTTGGAAATATCGGACTTCGACTTAGCAGAGAGGAAATCCTTGTTACTTTGCGGTGAAAACACTCCAGCTCTCCGTACGCTGAGGTCAAATCACTGTTGGATGCCATGGTGTGCACTCGGGCCAAGTTTCATAACGACCCTCCATCTGTTCGATGTTGGAATCTACGCAAACAAAATGGCGGACTTACTTGCCATGTTGCGCCGTATGCCAAACCTCGTACAATTATGTGTCAACGGCGGCTGCATTCCGAATGCCCTCGATTTTCTGTTCAACGGACTCGGAGAACTCCTTGCTAGTAGCTACCCCAGTGATCGACCTTCCCCAGCTTTCTCACATGTCAATCGCGATGGCCTCCGACTCACTGATCTCAACAGCTATCGCATTGTTATCCTGCGTAGAATTCCCATTGAAGACAAAAGTCCACATGGAATGCACACACTACTATGTATCCACCCCTGATGACTACGTTCGACTGGCATCTCTATTTGGACAAAGAATTAGCCAATCCGATTCTCCGAAATTTCGCTCGCTGACCATTGGCAGCCGGAAGCGGCTCTCACTCGCCTTCAGCACGTCAGAACGTGTTGAATATCATTTCCCCGACTCGTTCTTTTCCATCGGGTCGGATGATAGCGCTCTCCGGGCCTGAAAGTCATTTTCTGCTCCACCCACACCCCGATGGACGCGCTTGATCACCGCGTCTGGAATAGCATCTGTAGTCAAATCCCGTTGACAAACATTCGAAGTGTGAATTTGCTCGGATCATCCCTCGAGCCCGAGTTCTGGAGGGACATGTTGGCATTGCTCTCGGACGTGCGGTATATTAGAATCAGTCATGATCAAATGCCAGTGCCAAACATAACTTATATGCTTTCCCTTCCCTCTCCCCCGGGCCACCTCAGAAGAAGCTGGCAGGATGGTCGCGCCGACAGATATCAAAGCGAGATATTTCTACCGGAATTGGAGGAAGTGGAGTTGCACCACCCTCGAAAGACTCGGAGTGCGTGGGAGAAGCAGTAGAAGCGACCCAAATCCATGCGTTGCCGTGGAAGATCTCTACGACGCTATTGCCACCCGCAAAGAGACAAGATGTCAACTCACCATCAAGGAATGTCATTTAGTAACTGACAAAGGTATTATAGCTTTGGAGTCGGTCGGGTGGTGGGAGGGTGATCAGTTCAGAGTTACTTCTCATGTTTGATATGTATGTTAAGGGGATATGAAGCACTTTTCTGTCAAAGGCAACAAGCGCGTCGCACGATGTTGTTCGTTTTTACGACGACAGCCATCCGCTCGCGTATACTTCGCCCATACAGTCATGTTCGAACGGGGAAACTAAGACGATCAACCGCTTCTTTAACATTGACCGTGAAGACAGGTTGAAACAACCCAGCTGCGAGCAATGAAGCAAGGTTGTAGCGAGATCCTGGATGAACATGGAGGTAGCGAGTACGTTGAACCAATATCTGTGCAGGGTGATTGGGAACTCCGAGCTCCTCGTCTCCGCTTTAGCATTGTGACAACAACGCGTGTTCGTACACTGGCAGCGTCAATTGAGCAATTACAAGATACAATAGTGGAGTCGAGTATTTGACAGGGAAGCGGGGTGGGATACTAAGAGCACCGCGTCCCAGTCTTTCCGTTTCCATTCTGGCGGTGTTGAAGACGAACGTACCTTCCTAATATTCCCTCTTGACGGTCACTGGCGACGCCGCGGTGATCGTACACTGCGGAAAGGCATTTACCTCATCTTCCAGTTTCACCGAGGGCTGATAGACCGAACTCGCTGGACAAGTGGTGTGAGATCCTGCCAGCACTGCAGTCTTTCCATTTCCATCCCAGCGGTGTCAAAAATGAACATACCCAGAGACATCCTCTTCAATGGCCGCCGGAGACGTCGCCGAAGTGTCCGTCGTGCATTGCTGAAGAAATCCATTTATTTAATTTTCTAATTGAGTAGAGAGGGTCGACAACCCGAACTTACGGGAGGAGGGGCAGTTTGGGATGGCGTACGTGCCGCGTCTTTTGTTTCCTCCTCTGCAGCACCCGGAAAACACAGTATGTTGATCACTTCCTCGTCTACGCAAGCAGGAAATGAAATATTAACGAGACCAACGAGAGACGATAAAAACGGACCTTACGGATCGAGTTTCTTGATGAATTTGGGAGGAGGTGGTGACGACGATCGATAGTTGGAAGCACCAACTTCGTCTTCCGCTGGTTTCCGATTGAGAAACGTCGTGTGGGACGGGCGTTGCGAGGGTGGTTGATACGGAGTGAAGATACTTGTTGGCTGACATGTCACACGACATCACGAATACGCCAGAGAAGGGGTATGTGCTCACTGCTTGATCGTCTTCCGTGTACCTCTTCTTCTTTGGGTTGGGGTGTCGGCGTTGGTGATACTCTGCAGGGAGGTCGATCGTCTCCGCTTTCCACTTGGCCGGGCACTGGAGGAGGGAGTGGCGGGCGCGGAATAGGACGAAATTTACGAGAGTTTAAAGACTATAGAAAGGTCTACATATGTAGGTTGCTGGTACAGATACTTGATGGGCACGCTGTTGAGCTCGTAGGCAAATCCTCTTTCCAGTTGTCTTTGTCCAGTACTTGGTGGCAGTGCGGAGAAAGCAAAACAGGCTCCGAAATAGGGGCAAGAGAACTTGAACTTGACTCTTGCGATCTTCGAAGCGTCTCTCGACTTCAACACATTCAACACATCATTCCGGTAATTCTTTGAGAACTAACATACGTTATTTCAATGCTTATCCCACTTCCATAGCGCTCAACCGCACTTTTTCTCTATGATCAAATCCTGCCCATTATCACATAACTCGTGCCTTGGCGACCAGAGCAATCTCACTTCCCCCAGTGACAGTTCTCGCCATCTTCCAGCTGAGTTACTGGCATCCTTGTTTATCTCTATCGCTCGCGACTCGTACATCGACGAGAAATACCGTTATTCCTATCCAATCCGGCCCATTTGGGTCAATGTCTCGTACGTCTGCCGCTACTGGCGGGACGTGGCTCTCAATTGTCCAACTCTTTGGAGTTATATTCCTACAACGACACAAAGCTGGACTGAGGAGCTATTGGCTAGATCGCAGATGGCACCATTAAAGATCAGCATGAACGTTACTACCATATATTGTTACTTTAATTCTCGCCAAGTGCTACCCATCGTGGAGCAGGTGACGAAGCATTCACAGCGTATACAAAAACTACGCCTCAACGTTGCTTCCGTCAATCAGGAAACCCGCTATCAGATTCTGTCCAAATTTCTTTTCACTCGCATCCCTCACCTGCAACATTTGGAAATATCACACTTCAACTTACCAGAGGGGGAATCCTGGTTTCCTTTCGAAGAAAACACTCCGGCACTTCGTACGCTGGGGTTAAATTTCAGTTGGATACCGTGGTACGCACTCGGGCCAAGTGGCTTGACGACCCTCAGGCTGCATTTGTCGTCTGTTGGATTTTTCACTACCGAAAACACAATGGCGGACTTCCTTGCCATGTTACGTCGTATGCCACACCTCGTACAATTATCTGTCGAGGACTCCCTTCCTAGCGCCCGTGATTTTCTGTCAAATGGAGAATTCCATGCGACCCCAGTGATCAACCTTCCCCACCTTTCCCACATGTCAATCACGACGGTCCCGCTCTCAGCAGTCACTGCATTGGTATCCTGCGTAGACATCCCATTGACGGCAAAAGTCCACCTGGAAGCCATGCTGGAAAACACATCTGAATATATGTCCGCTCTTGATGACTATATTTGCCTGGTATCTCTTCTCGGACAAAGAATTAGCCAATCCAATTCTCCAAAATTTCGCTCGCTGACCATTGGCAGCGAGAGAGTGCCTGCACTCGCCTTTAGCACATCAGAACGTGCTAAATTACGTTACTCCCCTGCCTTATTCTATTCCATCAAATCAGATGAAAATACTCTCCTCACAGTCACCTTCCATTCCGCCGACATACCGATGCACCAGCTTGACTATCCCGTCTTGAGCAGCATTTGTAGTGCAATCCCCTTGACAAACATTCAAAGCGTCCATTTCCTCGGATCATGGTTTCAGCCCGAATGCTGGAGGGACATGTTGGTATCGCTCTCGAACGTGCGGCATATCAGATTCACTCAAAATGCAATACTCAACATAACTTCCGTGTTCTCCCTCCCTTCTTCCGGCTTCACGAGACTGTGAGAGGTTTGCCCCTACATAGGTCAAGGGGAGATATTTGTACCGGCATTGGAGGAACTGGAGTTGGATCAGATCACCCTCAACCTCAACACACTGGGCAAGGGTGGGAACCCAGATCGATACGTTGTTGATATGCAAGATCTCTACAATGTCATTGCCACCCGTAAAGAGACACGGTGTCGACTCACCATTAAGGACTGTCATTTAGTGACTAGGAGTGGCAGAAAAGCTTTGGAGTCCGTCGGGTGGTGGGAGGGTGATTAGTTCAGAGTCACTTCTAGTGTTTGATATGTATGTCATTGGTAATGGGACATGACTGTCGAAAGAAACGAGCGCGTCGCCCGATGTTGACCGCTCGAGGCGTGTTGCACATCGGAGAAACGGGATGGCAGAAACAAAACGAAAAGACCAGATAACTCGCGGATGTGCTGCAAATGGCGGCCGAGACATCGCTCGTGTTGACTTGCGCCACGCAGTCATACTCGAGGCGGGGAAACTGAGACGATTGACCGCTTCTTTGACCATTGACTGTGAAGTTAGGCTGAATCAACTCATCTGTGAGCCGTGAGGCAAGGTTATAGAAGCTGGGTGCAATTGGTGCACCCAATATGGAGGGGAGTGTAATTTGACCAATATCTGTGATCAGTCAGGGTAACTGGGAACCCCGAGCTCCTCTCCGTTTTCGCATTCTATGCTGCAGGACAGCGTCGCGTTTTCGTGCAGCGTCAATTGGGCAGTTACGAGATACAACAGTGGAATCGAGTACTTAGCAATACACTTGCGGGGATGCCTGTGGAAAGCGTCGCAAACAAACGTATCACATAGGATGTAGCTGGCTACCTGGCTTGGTTTACTCTTCGTCCTTAATCTTCGTCCTCCAAATATCGCTTGTAGATACACGCGCATATAGATATGCATTCGAGGAAAAGGTATTGGTGCCAGATCATTTCGGGCAAAAAGATTGAGGAGGTATTTACAAAGAAGAAAGAGAAAGAAAGAGACACAACATACTGGACGACGCAGCTACGTCCCCGTCGCACTCTCTTTTGATGATGGTGATTGGCGCCGACGACGACAACGCTGGGGTGGCGGTGGCCGCACGCCGAGCGAAAAACGCATTCACCTCGGTTTCCAGCGTTGCCGAGGGCTGGTATCCTCTTGACGGTGGTTGACGACGCCGCGGTGGCCGTACGCTGTAGGAAGGCATTTACCTCGTCTTCCAGTTTCACCGAGGATTGATACACCGAACTCGCTGGGCAAGTGGGGTGGGATACAAAGAGCGCGTCCCGGTCTTTCCGTTTCCATTCTGGCGGTGTTAAAGATGAACGAGCCTTCCTCATATTCCCTCCTAGGGTCACTGGCGACGCCGCGGTGATCGTACACCATTTACCTCGTCTTCTAGTTTCGCCGAGGGCTGATAGACCGAATTCGCTGGACAAGTGTAGCAGAGTGTCGATAACCCGGAGCTGCGGAAGGAGGGGCAGTTTGAGATGGCATACGTCTCGTGTCTTTTGTTTCCTCCTTTGCAACGCTCGGCGAACGCAGTATGTTGATGGCTTCTACGCAAACAGAACATGGAATATTAATGAGACCAACAAGGGACAATGAAGACGGTCCTTACCCAATTCATATGGATTGAGTTTAAATTTGGGAGGAGGTGACGGCGACCGGGAGTTGGAAGCACCAACTTCTTCTTGAGTTGGATTCCGATTGAGAAACGTCGCGTGGGATGGGCGGTGGTTGGTACGAAGCGGGCGTGGAATAGGCTGAACAAAATTGACGACAGTCAAAGGTGAAGAGGTCCATGAGATTTCGGTTGCGGGTACGGAGACTTGGCGTGCACGCTGTGGAGCGGGATGCTCGCAGGGAAATCTATTTCTAGTTGTCTTGTCCGTAGTGTGCAGAAAGCAAAACGGTGGCTATGCATTGTCCGAAATAGGGGCAAGAATTTGAACTTGAACTTCAACACATTCAACACATTATTATCCCGGTAATTCTTCGAGAACTAACACACATTATTTCAATGCTTATTCCACTTCCATAGCGTTCAATCGCACTTTTTCTCTATGACTAAATCCTGCCCGTTATCACATAACTCGTGCCTTGGCGACCGTGACAGTTCTCGCCATCTTCCAGCTGAGTTATTGGCATACTTGTTTATCTTTATCGCTCGCGACTCGTACATCAACGAGAAATATCGTTATTCTTGTCCAACTGGACCCAGTTGGGTCAATGTCTCGTACGTCTGCCGCTACTGGCGGGACGTGGCTCTCAATTTTCCAACTCTTTGGAGTTATATTCCTGAAACGTCACAATGCTGGACTGAGGAGCTATTGGCTAGATCGCAGATGGCACCATTGAAGATCAGCATCAAGGTTACTACCATATATTGTCACTATAATTCTCGCCAAGTGCTATCCATCGTGGAGCAGGTGATGAAGCATTCACAACGTATACAAAAGCTTCGCCTCGACGTTTTAAATAGTCTCGTCAGGCAGGAAATCGGCTATCAAATCCTGTCCAAATTTCTTTCCGCGTACCTCACTCGCCTGCAACATTTGGAAATATCACACTTCAACTTTCCAGATTCTGATAGGACATCCTGGTCGCTTTTCGAAGAAAACACTCCAGCCCACCATACGCTGAAGTTAAAACACTGTTCGATTCCATGGTATGCACTCAAGCGAAGTGACTTGACGACCCTCCATCTGTGCGATGTTGGAATCTTCATTCACGAAAACACTATGGCAGAATTCCTTGCCATGCTACGTCGTATGCCACATCTCGTACAATTGTCTGTCCACAACTCCCTTCCCAGGGCCCGTGATTTTCTGTTCAGTGGGGAGCTCAATGCTACCTCAATGATCAGCCTTCCCCACCTTTCCAACATGTCAATCACGTGTGCCCCACTCTCAGCAGCTACGGCATTGTTGTCCTGCGTAGACATCCCATTGAGGGCAAAAGTCCATTTGGAAGTGGAAAAGACATCTGAACATACCTCCACCCTTGATGACTACGTTCGACTGGCATCTCTTCTCGCACAAAGAATTGGCCAATCCAATTTTCCAAAATTTCGCTCGTTGACCATTGGTAGCACGAGCTGGATCGTGCTTGCCTTCAGCACGTCGGAATGTGTTGAATGGCATTCCTCTGACTCATTGTTCTCCATCGGATCGGATGACAATGTTCTCCTCAAAGTCATTGTCGTTTCCGCCGCCGGTACCCCGATGAATGGGCTTAGCTATCCCGTCTTGAACAGCATCTGTAGCCAAATCCCCTTGACGAACATCGAAAGTGTTCATTTTTGCGGGTCATCGTTCAAGCCCGAGTGCTGGAGGGACATATTGCCATCGCTCTCGAACGTGCGGCATATCGGATTCAGTCGATATGGAATGCCCAACATAACTTCTATGCTCTCCCTCCCCTCTCACGACCTCACGATAAGCTCGCAGGACGATCGCACCGACGGAGGTCAAGGCGAGATATTTTTGCCGGCATTGGAGGAACTGGAGTTATATCGGACAACCCTTAAAAGAGTGTGCGGGAGAAGTGACCCAGATCCATACATTGCTGATGTGCAAGCTCTCTATGATGCCATTTCCACCCGTAAGGAGACACGATGTCGACTTACCATCAAGGAATGTAGTTTAATGTCTGTCGGAAGAGTTGTTGGACCTTTGGAGTCGGCCGGGTGGTGGGAAGGTGCTGAGTTCAGAGTCACTTCGAACGTTTGATATGGATGTGGTTGGTAATAGTATCATGATGTATATGAGCTGAGTTGGATCTCTGTCGAAAGCTCTTAAGTTTCTTCAGGCCCCAACGATTCCGAGCTAAACACCCTCAGGCTTCTCAGCATAAAGGTTCGAGGATCTCGATCAAACCTCACACTAATATAGTCTTCTCAGGCTCATATCGGCCCGGGAACGCTATCATATCATCCTCCTGTTGCGAACCGAACGGTATATGATTCACACAATCCTTCTCGTGCACCATGATCGCCATAGACAGTAACATCTCTATTCTCTGACCTCTTTTCGAGAACGATGCAATACGCCTGTCCAACACGGGCATCATTATTATCAGCCTCCGCCTTTCGCGTCGTCCTAGTAGTCCTACAAAGAAAGCCCCCACCTTTGACTACGTGGCGAGGCGAAAGTCGATGTCGCCATGAAGTCCGGCAGCGCTTGGAAGAATTTTGCATTCAAGCTAACCAATAAGACAATGAGCGCATTGTACGATCTCGCTGACATTCACACAGGCCCAAGCGGCGTGTTGCATGAAGGCCAAAGTAAGAGGGCAAGACCAGCTCGTGGAATGGCTGATCAAGCGTTACAGATCAAGGTTGAGATCTGAGCCTGTACAGTCGATTGTATGTTGAACTTGTGCCATGCAAACTGATTTCTAGTGATTGGTATGCATTGTGATGAGCGATGCTAGTCGAATGAAATAATCAGCGATGACCTTCTCCTGTCCGGCTTGTGCGACAGAAGAAAGGTCTTGTGGATGTGTAGATGTCGGGGTAGGGAACTTGTAGTGAATTGAATGTGAAGCATGATTTCAGTTGAACTAATGTCCGCGATCAGTCAGGGAACGTAGACTGAGCACATCTCGGGCGAGTGCAACAGCGCCATTTAGGTCTGTTATTTTCGCAAGCTATTCGTGTCTATCGAAGAGATAATGTTCTGGGAACACAGAGCCCGGTTGGAGACAGTCAAGGGCTTCATCCGATGACGCTGGTAATTTCCAGCCCGAGAGCCACTGGCACCGAGAAAAATGATACGGACTATTTAATGAAATCGAACAACCTGATCAAGAGTCCTTCAGTGACGAGATCCGCACTTCCCTTGTAATGAAAATCACCTACTCAGTGTCCACCATCGCTCCAAGTTGGTTATATTGCAAATCAAGATTTCGATTGCGTGCATAATGTAAGATCCAATGAACAGGGACATCATTGGATGTAAAGATACGTGGATGCTAGTACATTTGTCGGCAGGGTCTGGAAATGTTAGCTGGTCGCAACGAGTCCACAGTACGTGACCTACTGTCGACTCGTCGTGACAAGCTGAGGCCTCAACGGAGCTAAACAGTCTTCTGGAAAGAGCATAAATGAGGATAAAACGTGGCAATGGTGTCTTCTGATGACGGAGCGCTGTCGTATTAGTCTCCGAACGTTATGTGAAAAGACCGGTGTGGAGAGTCAGTGAAGGCGAAATGGTGGCTGTGAAAAGAGGGTGATTTAATACCGTATGCGGCCATGGCATGACGGCAGTGTCCGAATAGGGGTAAGAAAGCTCCTGCAATTTTCGCGTTTCTCAACTTCAAGACATTCAGCACATTATTCGAACCTAGTAATTCTTCGAGTACCAATCCTCAATATTCGAATGCTTATGCCACTTCCACAGCGCTCAAGTCGCAATTTCTCTCTCTGACCACTGCACGGTCCAGGACTAAGAGAGTCCGATGGACCACCGAGTTCATTGCCACCGTGACAATACCTCTAGATGTCTTGGCGGTCGCAGGAACATCCTTTCCCCTGACACATCTCGCCGCCTTCCAGCCGAGCTACTGGCATCTATATTCATCCATGTCGCTTGCGACTCTTACAATAATCATTGCACTCCAACTAAACCCGGAGATGGGTGTGAGGGGACTGGTGACCAGCCGTCCAAAAGAGGCAAGATCGACGGCTTGCCTCTTTTGGACGGCTGATCACAGTCTACTCCGTCCACGCTGCCTTGGCTCTTTCATACCTCCCGTTCTCATTTTAATACTGCGTCTTCGAAGTCCCGCAGTAACCGGGAGCGGTAATAATGCAACGAATGCATCTGACATCCCGTGCTGTATATGCTGGATTGCTTCTGAGGCTACAATTCATAGTATATTGTCCAAATTCACGGTTAATATTTGACCTTTACAACTCCTTCGATTCACTACATATCAAGACTTATGGAAGCAACAGCTATCTGTGGCTACTAGCACCGGAGATTCAAGAGCAGGTGATACTCTCGAAGTTAAATCTATAAGCGAGATATCATTAGTTCACCACTTCATCAATTAATGTTCACTCAGACAGCTTACCCGGCAGGCGCGGTTCCACATCCAGACCCACCACCAAGCACCAAGGACGCACCATTGGTGCAGATATCGTGGGCACCGCCAGACTCGAAGAAACTGATGGAATCGGGGACACCAGAATAACTGATCGACTTCCCCGAACCACCATTTGTGAGGTAGACACATTCTCCAGTAGAGAATCCTGTGAGGCTGCTGATGACCGAGCCAGTGCAGTCCGCACCGGCGAAGAAGGTGACTGTGATTCCCATCGCCGGAGCGACGGAAACAAGGAGAGCGGTGACGATGAAGGCGACGTTGAATTGCATTCTGATTTCCGGGGGGTGTTGGGATCGTGTAGCTTCTAAAAGAGCAAAGTGAGTCGAAGCTTATAGGGAGGATGTACCGGTACGACTCAACGAATATTTCACGAGACAACCGAAGAATGAGAAACTACAATACACGGAGTCAAGTCTTATATACTACAGTGATCCCCGGTCACTTGAACAACCCCGTCACTTGAACCAATTGACAGTGAAATTCTGAGATACATGTGGTGCCAACGGCCATTTCCCGGGTTTCACTGGCAATGGGCTGATGCGGCAGTGATTGCACCCAACGGCTGCTGCACATGTGCACCTCGTCACGAGAATGTACTAGGAACCACAAAATTGGCAACGAACCCCCGTTATGGCGTTATATTTATCAACGCAACGGCCATACACACGCCGGCTACAGTACTGCTGCAGCGGATAGCCTCGACGAACGTTATACTATACTTCATGTGTCATTGTGTGCCAGTGACCGGCCAACTGATCGATCAGATCGATGTCCATGTGCATACTTATACTATTAATGTATTGCTAAATTACAGCCCGTTGCAGAACGATGGAGCGGTCCGAAAAATTTCGATGTACAGTAGACTTTGAATGCACGTCTCCGACTGAAATGGCTATCGTTGCTCGGTTTCTCTCGTGAACGGTTGAACAACCAGTACCTTCATGAACATCCAGCAGCATACCGTTACGCTGGACAAGAACCTTGCTTCACACCCGCATGAGAAGCCACGTCACCAGCCTCGTCCTTTCCCCATAGGCCCATGCCGCTGGCAGATCCACCTTCCGATTCGGAGAAATACGAATTGATGGGCTTCATCTTATCTTGTACGCGGCACGGCTCCGCCGCTGCCGGCTCATTTCGCTCCATGGCTAGAGTACATGATGTCGTACGTGTCTTCATCTGAAGCCTGTACATTTTAATGTGCAACGTAGGGTGAAATGCCAGGTTGTCTCCATCACGCTTTCTGGGAACCGGGACGGTCTTGAGAGAAATCAATCATGAAAATAATACTTACCATGGCATTGAGAGAATGTAAGACGCGACATTTGATCGTACGAACATCAGCGTTCAACTCTGCGCTTGTTACAAAGCGTTGATCAGTGGATTCCACAACCCCAGTGAGCGAGCAAATTTGCGTGCAAGGCTTCCTGTTACTTGGACATCTCGACAGCCATTTGGTTGACCATCGAGCGACGGCGATTGCAACGCATGGGTGTACATAGGCTTGAGACGACGCGGCGGCGACTGGCGCGACGAACTGTATGCCGAGATTGTGCCGAGAGCTTCCCAGATCCAAACTCCGAACGTCTCTAATTTTGGAGCCGCTCCATCGTTCTGCAACGGGCTGTAAGTAATTCCGCAGGATCAAGTGATTGCCGAGCTCAGCAACGTTTGTTTTGCCGCCCGGCTTTATTTGAAACAAATACTACTTACTCCTTCAAAATTAGAGAGGTTCGGAGTTTGAATATGAGAAGCTCTCGGCACAATCTCGGCATGCTGTTCGTCGCGTCGGCATCAGTCACCGGCGACTGACCGCCGCGTAATACTATATTTTAAGTGACGCGTGAAAGTTTGAGCCGTCGAGCGCACAAAGAGAACGCGATCTACTTGAGGAACGCACAAGTTGGAATAAGGCGCGGTCCCGATGATCCGTGAGTCGGAATAAGGCGCGTACTTAAGTAAAATACTTATGGTAGGAGTTTCATATTTCAAATTTGGACCGGGAGGGAAAGCTCATCGGCCGACGCGTCCTCCTTGAGATCGAACTTTCTGAAGAGAGGGTCGAGTGCCGGCCCCAAGTTCAAGGAAGCGCCGCTTGAAGTTGGGCGGTGGAAGGGTGATCAGTTCAGAGTCACTTCGCAATGAGAGTTTTCTATCGGAGACAACGAACGCGTCGCTAGATCTTGCTCGCATTCATGATGATTCGGAGAACAGGGAGGGTAAGAAGGAAATGACTCGCGGATATGGTAATGATGTATTGAGATTGTAAAGTCGTCTGATCAGTCAGGGTAATTAAGTGTATCTCGTGCACGCGGGGAGTTCGAGTTCCTGATCTCCGTTTTCGTACGACTCATTCTACTGATGCCAACATCGGGACAGCGTCGCGTGTTCATACAGCGTCAATTGCACAGTTACAAGATACAACAGTGGAATAGAATACTTAGCAATACACTTGCGGATATGCGTGTGGTGAACGTCGCAAAGAGCAGACCAAGATATAGCTAACGGCCACCTGGCTTAGTTTACTCTTCGACCTTGATTCTCTTCCTCCGAACATCCCCTGTAGATACACACGCATATACGTATGCGTTCGAGAACAAAATGTATTAGTGTCAGATCGTTTCGGACAGCAAATTGAAGAGGTAAGTACGAAGAAGAAAGAAACATACTGGACGACGCAGCTACGTCCTCATCGTACTCTCTTTTGATGATGGTGATTGGCGCCGACGACGACGGCGCTGGGGTGGCTGTGGCCGCACGCCGAAGGAAGAACGCATTCACCTCGTCTTCCAGCGTTACCGAGGGCTGGTATCCGGTACCAGCTGCGGAAGGGTCAGATTTTAATACTACAAGCGCCAACTCCTTCAGCCTCCTCTCTCCTGGAGCAGAGTTAACATCATACCACGAGATTTACTCTCCTCTTCCTTATATTCCCTCTTGACGGTGGTCGTACGGAGTAGGAAGGCATTTACTTCGTCTTCCAGTTTCACCGAGGGTTGATAGACTGAACTCGCTGTGCAAGTGACGTGAGATGCCACGAGCATCCTGGCGGTGTAAAAGATGAACGTACCTTCTTCATATTCCCTCTTGACGGTCGCTGGCGCCGCCGTGGTGATCGTACACTGCAGGAAGGCATTTACCTCGTCTTCCAGTTTTGCCGAGGGTTGATAGGTCGAACCCGCTGGGCAGGTGGCGTGAGATGTTACGAGCACCACATCCAAGTCTGTCCGTTTCTATCCTGGCGGGGTTAAAGATGAACGTACCTAGAGACGCGGTCGCATCCTCTTCATACTCCTTTTTGACAATGGCCGCCGGAGAAGGAGTCGCTGTCGCCGCAATGCCCGTCGTGCATTGCTGAAGAAATGCATTTACTTCATCTTCTAATTGTACAGAGGGTTGATAACCCGAGCTTGTGGGAGGAGGGGCAGTTTGTGATGGTATAAGTGCCGCGTCTTTTGTTTCCTCCTCTGCAGCGCTCGGCGAGCGGAGTATGCTAAAGGCTTCTTCATCTACGCAAGCAGGAAACGAAATATTAATGAGACCAACGGGTGACCATGAAAACCGGTGAAGGATAAATCCTTACCCAATTCATATGGATCGAGTTTCTTGATAAATTTGGGAGGAGGAGGTGGCGACGGCGACAGGCATTTGGAAGCACCAACTTCTTCTTGAGCTGTATTCCCATTGAGAAACGTCGCGTGGGACGGGTGTTGCGAGGGTGGTTGGTACGGAGTGAAGATATTCGTTGGCTCGGGCTGGCATGACCCACGACGTCACAAATATGCTAGCAAAGGGGGTATATGCTCACCGATTTATCTTCTTCCGCGGGTATTTCCCTATCTTCAGGTTCTTCTCGTTGTTCTGAGGGTCGGGGTATCGGCGATAGTGATACTCTACAGGGGGCTGCCGGTCGATCGTCTCCATTGTCCACTTGGTCCAGAACAGGAAGTGGGAGTTGCGGGCGCGGAATAGGCTGAACGAAATTGACGAGAGTCAAAGGTGGAGAGGTCCATGTCGGTTGCGGGTACGGAGACTTGGCGGGCACGCTGTCGAGCGAGAGACTCGCAGGGAAATTCTCTTTCCAGTTGTCTTGAAAGCGCCTAGTAGTTGGGGCCCATGAGCCAGAGACAAAAGACCAGGATGCACTCACGGTTCGTAGGGTCTCCGTTGTTCCTCCAATTGTACAAGAAAACGCACGTCGAGCGTTGGGCGTCGTTCGGGTGCGGAAAGAATTTTGAAAAGTTTGCCCACCGGTGCTCGCCGAGGAGTGGGATAATGTCGGTGCCTGATGCAAACTGGATGATGATCTCGTCGCGCTGTCACGACAAGGACGGGAGTACGGGCAGTGTTCAGTCCTACACACACGCATACACGCACACCAGAGTCTCGCGCGACGAAATCAACAAAGAAACACTTACGGTACCCATGGAATATATGCACTCTATTGTTGCAGGACGTCCTCCGCCTAGCCCAGATTCGCGAAGGACGAACTGGACCCATGACGCGATTCGATTAAAGTCACCTTTGTCGCGTTCTCGGGGTGCTGCGTTCATTCCCCATGGGTTCGTAACGACGACGTATACCTCGTCGGGGACGTCTGTGTAGGGCGGCCCCAACTTGGCTCTGCGAGGCATAATATTGGGGGACGAGAAAGGAGTGGCGAGTTTGTCGGTCGGAGATTCATCTCTTTTGATATGACGCCGACCACAAAGTAACGAGATTTCCTTTTTGTTTTATCCCAACTGACAAACGCATACACAGACCGTCGCAAAATGTGAGTGTCGCCGAGGGTGTCGATGTACAGAGCTCGGGTCGACATGGTCACCCACGCAAACGGCGCAAGATCGAATCTTTTTCCGACGCGACATCATTTCCCCGTAATACCACGTCTGATTTACGCAAATCGGACGACCCCAACGAGCATCTCGATCTCGAGAACTCCGAGATGAAGAATGGCGAGTCCATCGCAGCGCTAAGGAGAATGGTGCTTGGGAAAGTGGAATACAAGGCTTCCCAGACTGTGTGAGTCGCATTCACTTACACTTTGAATCATCTCATTATTCTTTTGGAAGCCCTGGAAAGTACCTCGCGCTCGATTGTGAAATGGTCGGCATCGGCATCGATGGGGAAGAGTCCTCTCTGGCACGCGTTAGCATCGTCAACTACGCTGGCGCCATCATTCTCGACGCCTTCGTACGACAGCGCGAACGAGTCGTCGACTATCGAACAAAGTGGAGTGGTATTCGAAGCGCGGACCTAGGGAGCTCTGGTATGTATCACATGAGAGAGCGGGCAGGGTTGATTAAAGTTCGCCCATAGCTAAGCCATTCAACGAAGTACAGCAAACAGTAGCAGACATGATCAAGGACCGGATACTCGTTGGTCATGCTGTATACAACGATCTCAAAGTACGTCCATCGCATACAAGGAGGACGCTCTTTACCACATCGTGCGCATATAGTCACTCTTGCTCTCCCACCCATCCCCGCAACTCCGTGATACCCAGTCGTTGGCGTTTAAGCACCGTGTAGTCAAGTCTCGTCGCCCAGCTCTGCGTGTCCTTGTAAAGCAAGAACTCGATATCGTCATCCAAGGCGGCGAACACAGTAGTGTATGTCAAGTATTCTCCCTCTCTCGTATCCTCGTACGTCTGACGTTGGTCAATCGAACAGGTGACGGACGCGCGTGCTACAATGGCTATTTTCCGACTACATAAAAAACAGTGGGAAAGCGGCTTCAGACCAATTCGCTCTCTTGCCCACTCGCCATCGAAAAGCAAGGGACAAGCTGGTGACGAGTCCGCAAATACAACGTCTGCGTCTTCCAATTTGTCCAAGAAACGAAAACGCCCAGAACGGTCTGGGTTCGATACCAACGTGTCCAAAATGACGAGCTCTTCTTTGCATCCACGGGCGCAGTCGCCAACGCAGCATATATCCACCTCACCCAAACATCGTAAGCAAAAAAGTATACCTCGACCGCCAGGGGACTCGGAGCCACGCAAGGGGATTTCGTCAGGTATATCAACCGTCGTCAGGAGGGCCGACGGAGGAAAGGAAATCCAGGGGAATGGCGCGCGAACCAAGGATGGCATCGGCGCAAAGGGTGGAGGTGTCAGAAGCAACTCCAAAGGTGGGAAGAACACAGAAACCGGTGTTGGGAAGTGGTGGACGAGCTTGGGAGGGGATAAGAAAGGCACCCTGCAATGACACATCACGCGTCACGTTTGTCCGCAAAAGAAAGACTAGCTGATATGTTTCATACCGACAATGGAAAGTCTGCCCATGAATATCATTCTGAGGTTAGACAGTGTCAGATATTCTATCTCGAAAAATCATATCTGGTGAGCTCCGTGGACGACCATTCTGCCGGAAAATCCACACCCCAGTCGTCCTCTAGAAAGACCTCAGCGCTCTCCCACCACCCGACCGAATCCAAATTTTCGAAAACTCCTCCGACAGGCATTGAACCACATCGTTTGATAGTGAGTCGGCATCGTGTCTCTTTACGCGTGGCAATGGCGTCGTAGAGATCTTGCAATTCAGAAACGACTAGATTTGGGTCCAATCTCCCGCACACTTGAAAGTCGGTCTGATACAACTCAAGTTCCTCCAGTGCCGGTACGAATATCTCGCCCTGACCTCTATCAGCACGACCATTCTGCAAGCTTGTGGGGTTGTGAGAGCCTGAGGGGAGGGAGAGCATGGAAGTTATGTTGGGAGTGAATCTGATATGCCGCACGTTCGAGAGTGATGCCAACATGTCCCTCCAGAACTCGGGCTCGCGAGTTTTTCCCCGGAAATGGAAATTTTGAATGTTTGTCAAGGGGATTTGGCTACAGATGCCGCTCAAGACAGGATAGTCAAGCTTGTCCATCCGGGTGCCGACGGCATAGAAAATGACCTCGAGAACGTTATCATCTGGTCCAATAGAAAAAAGTGAGTTACGGGAGTAAGATTCAGCACGTTCTGAGGTACTGAAGGCGAGTGCGATCCGGCTCCGGTTGTGAATGGTCAACGACCGAAATTTCGGAGAATCGGATTGGCTAATTCTTTGTCCGAGAAGAGATGCCAGTCGAACGAAGTCATCAAGGGTGGAGACATAGCTGGCCGTTGATTCCAGGTGGACTTCCAGGTGGATTTTTGTCCTCAATGGGATGTCTACGCAAGATAACATTGCAGTAGCTACTGAGAGTGGGGCCACCGTGAGTGATATGTCAGAAAGGTGGGGAAGGCTGATCATTGGGGTAGTATTGAATTCCCCGCTGAGCAGAAAATCACGGGCACTAGGAAGGGAGCCCTCGACAGATAATTGTGCGAGGTGTGGCATACGACGCAGCATGCCAAGAAAGTTCGCCATTGTGTTTGTGTTGATGAGGATTCCAACCCAGAACAGATGAAGAGTCGTCAAGTCGCATGGCCCGATTGCATCCCATGGCATGTCGCAGTATCTTAACCTTAGCGTATGGAGTGCTGGAATTTTTTCTCTGAAAAGCAACCATGATTTCCAGTTCGGTATCTTGCCATCGAAGTATGATATTTCCAAATGTTGCAAGCAAGGGAGGCGCGTGGAAAGAAAGTTGGATAGGATCTGATGGCCTGTTTCCCGACTACCAGTGTCAATGTGAAGCTCTTGTATACGTTGTGAATGGTTAATCACTAGCACTGCCTGCTCCACGATGTACAACACTCGAGTCTTTTGTTCTTGGGCATTCGCACTAACGTTGATCTTCAATGGTGCCGTCTGTGATCTAGCCAATAGCTCCTCTGTCCAGCGTTGTGATGTTGCCGGAATATAGCTCCAAAGAGTTGGGCAATTGAGAGCCACATCCCGCCAGTAGCGGCAGACGTACGAGACACTTACCCAGCTGGGCGCAGTTGGAGTATAACGATTATAAAGTTTCTCGTCGATGTAGTAGCGGTGAGCGATATGGATGAATACGGATTCCAGTATCTCGGCTGGAAGACGGCGAGAGACGTCGGGGGGAGGGTGATTTTTCTGGTCGCCAAGGCAAAAGTTATATGGTAACGGACTCGGTGGTCCATCCATCTCTTCATCCGCGCAGGCTCTAGTCATAGTCATAGAGGGAAAAAATGCGACTCGAACGCTATGGAAGTGGCATAAGTATTCGAACGATGAAGATTAGTACTCGAAGAATTACTGGGTTCGAATAATGTGAATGTTCGCAAGAAAGTAGTTGCCCCTATTGCCACCGAAAATGGTCTGCCTGAGGTGCCCTATTCGGACACAAGTTCTGCCACAGCCACACTTTTGTTCCTCCTGACGCCTCCTCTCTGGCAACCCTGGAACTCCCGCTGAGTGCGTACAACCTCGATGCATTTGTGGAAAATTTTTAGCATATGGATCTTTACAACAATCCATCATCTCAAACATACTGAGTGCAAAAATCTCGTTTGTTATTCTTCCTACCTCAGGCCCTCGGTCCGCAACATGCCACAAGTGGTGGTGGGCCAGTACTATAGTGTCAACGCAAGCAGAATCGTTCAACGTGCTCGTTGTCTTGGACAGAGAGGCCCGGATCAATTCCAATACCAACCATATCTAACTTTAAAAGTGATTCTGAACTCAGCGCTCTCCCACCACGCGACCGAATCCAAGATTTCAAAAACTCCTCCGACAGGCATCAAACCACATTGTTTGATGGTGAGTCGGCATCGTGTCTCTTTACGCGTGGCAATGGCATTGTAGAGATCTTGCACTTCAGCAACGAGTAGATTTGGGTCCAATCTCCCGCGCACTTGGAGGTTGGTCTGATATAACTCAAGTTCCTCCAGTGCCGGTACGAATATCTCTCCCTGACCTCTATCGGCGCGACCATCCTGCAAGCTTGTGGGGTTGTGAGAGGGGAGGGAGAGCATGGAAGTTATGTTGGGCATTTCATATCGACCAGTGAATCTGATATGCCGCACGTTCGAGAGCGATGTCAACATTTGCCTCCAGAACTCGGGCTCGCGCGTTTTTCCCCGGAAATGAAAACTTTGAATGTTTGTCTTGGGAATTTGGCTACAGATGCCGCTCAAGACAGGATAGTCAAACTTGTCCATCCGGGTGTTGGCGGCATAGAAAATGACTTCGAGAGCGTTATCATCCACATGTTCTGAGGTTCTGAAAGCGAGTGCGATCCGGCTCCGGCTGTGGATGGTCAACGACCGAAATTTCGGAGAATCGGATTTGCTAATTCTGTATCCGAGAAGAGATGCCAGTCGAACGCAGTCATCGAGGATGGGTACATAGCTGGCCGTAAATTCCAGTTGGACTTCCAGGTAGACTCTTGTCCTCAGTGGGACATCTACGCAGCATAACAATATAATAGCTGCTGAGAGTGGGGCCATCGTGATTGAAATGCTAGAAAGATGGGGAAGGCTGATCTTTGGGATAGTATTGAATTCACCGCTGAGCAGACAATCACGAGCGTCAGGAAGGGAGGCGTCGACAGATAATTGTACGAGGTGTGGCATACGACGCAGCATGACAAGGAAGTTCGCCATTGTGTTTTTGTTGACGAGGGTTCCAACCCAGGACAGATGGAGGGTCGTCAAGTTACTTGGCCCGATTGAATACCATGGCATCTCGCAGGATCTTAACCTTAGTGTATGGAGTGCTGGAAAGTTTCCTTCTAAAAGCAACCATGACTTCCCCTTCGGTATCTTGCCTTCGAAACATGATATCTCCAAATGTTGCAAGCAAGGGAGGCGCGTGGAAAGAAAGTTGGATAGGATCTGATGGCCGGTTTCACGACCACCAGTGTCGATGTGAAGCTCTTGTATACGTTGTGAATGGTTAATCACTAGCACTGCCTGCTCCACGATGGATAACACTCGAGTCTTTTGTTCTTGGGCCTTCGCGCTAGCGTTGATCTTCAATGGTACCATCTGTGATCTAGCCAATAGCTCCTCTGTCCAGCGTTGTGATGTTGCCGGAATATAGCTCCAAAGAGTTGGGCAATTGAGAGCCACGTCCCGCCAGTAGCGGCAGACGTACGAGAGACTGACCCAGCTGGGCGCAGTTGGAGTAGAACGACTATAAAGTTCCTCACAGATGTAGTAGCGGTGAGCGATATGGATGAATATGGATGCCAGTAGCTCGGCTGGAAGGCGGCGAGAGACGTCGGGGGAAGGGAGATCCCTCTGGTCGCCAAGGCAACGGTTATGGGACAACGAGCAGGCTGTAGTCATAGAGAAAAAGCTATAGAAGTGGCATAAGTATTCGAATAACGAGGATTAGTACTCGAAGAATTACTGGGTTCGAATTGTGTTGAACGTTCTTGAATGAGACTGTTGGGCCCCTATTCGGACATGAGTCTTTCCACAGCCACCGTTTCGCCTTCCTCCGCACCCATGTCTTTTCACCTTCTAGGACCTTCTTGTCCAACAGCTCCGGAAGTCCCTTTTGCGAGCTCCCACTGAGTGCGTACAACGTTGCTGCGTTTGTGGAAATTTTACGCCATATCAACTCATCCGCCCTCTACTGCAGCATTAGACCGCCCGTCGGGTTTCACGCTGGACTCCTCTTTTACATAACTTGGAATCCCTTTGGCGGCCCACTCCGACCCGTCTCTCTGTACTTTTTCTTCAGCTTGGTGGCGGCATACCACCCCACACCGAGTGTATGCCGAACGGAGAAGGCGCAGGCATTTAGATCGGAACCGCTCTTAGTACCCTCGAGAAAGGCATGGTGTTCCACCTCGTATGTGTTTTAGCTCTGTGGTCCTGAAAACAAGCTTAATAGTAATTGTAGATCTTTCGAACAGAACTCGTGAGCTGGCATCCACGTAACCACACTCTCCTACCTAATACGCACGAACAAGGAATGACGACATATTTCCATCTGTGTGTCCAACACAATGTGAAGACGACAAGGTGATCCGATGCTCAGATTCAAGAATGCGACGACATGTGTTTGAGTGAGTCTTACCGCGATGCTAGACGTTACAATCGTGTCCCACGCATGGAGATGAAGGGATCGAGTCGGATGTTCAGCGAGGTAATTTGATGCAGAATACTGCCTACCAAGCCGCAGATGCACACAAGGTTCGGCCAACGGTACGACGGCGTGTTTGCAGGTGTAGGTCGTCTGGCTACATCGACGGCGGACACACTGGCAAAGACAGGGGAGCAAGAACGAGATGTGTGAGAGGCTCATTGATGAGAGGAGGGCGGGTGGAGATGGTGTGCGTGACCGCCGTACGGACGAACAATTATGATGAGGCAATCGAGACTCTGGACGTCGCTCGCACTGCTGCGAAAGATATTCGCAAGACAGTGATAGAGGCAAAGCAATGGGACGTCAATCTGGAAGCAAGAGGCCGAATTCCAGACTTCCCTCTTGGCTGAGGAACTCACTTGTGCCGGAGAGAGGACTCAGACCCACTCAGACGAAATGAGATTCGAGGTATGGTCCCTTACGCACTGTACTCAACAGATCGTATAATTGATTGATTTGTACCCGGCACCTCCGAGTCTAGGCCGAGCCTAGCTTGCTCGTGTTTGGTCCTAATGGATCAAACCTACTTATAAGGACGCGCCTCTCGACTTGGACCTTAAAGTACGCAACACGCCACCCAGTAATTCTTCCAGTAATTCTCGTCAACCGAACGCTGATGCGACCCGACTTCTACAGCGTCCTACAGCGTCCTACTCTCTCCTCGTTGTCAATTTCGGTGCCATTGGCCTGAGTGTGTCCGACCGCCCACGTGTCCCTCTCTATCAAGATTCAACATACGTACCTCATTGAAAACATGGCCCTAGCCTCCACAGGTGAAGATATCTATGGACCAACCCCAGTGTTGTGCCACCCCCGCAATGACACTCAGAGAAACTCCCTTTCCCCCGTTTCTCGTCTTCCAGCCGAGATACTTGCAACCATATTTATCCGTAATGCTCGCGACTCCTACATCGACAGTAAATATGATTTTAGCCGTCCAATTGCACCTGATTGGATCAGTGTTTCGTATGTCTGTCGCTACTGGCGAGATGTGGCTCTCAATTGCCCAACTTTCTGGACCTATGTTCCTGCAACATCGCAACACTGGATACAGGAGCTATTGGCTAGATCACAGAAGGCACCCTTGAAGATCTGCGCAAAATTCATTCCTCGTCTTCATGTTGATTATGAAGATGGACTACCTCAAGTGTTGTCCTTCTTGGAACAGCTGATGAACGATTCACAACGTATAGAAGAACTGGACTTCGATTTTGACATCAGCGGTCAGCAAAGCTTGTACCATGATGCCCTGTCCGAACTCCTTCTCTCGCCCTTCCCTTCCCTGCAACATTTGGCATTATCACTGCCACACTTCTACTTAACGGCAGAGGTGGAACACCAGTCATTGCCTTTCGAAGTAATCGCTAGTACTCCAGCCCTCCGTACGTTGAGGTTAAGACGCTGTCTTTTTCCATTGTCTTTACTCAGGCTGAGTGCGTTGACGACCCTCCATCTGGTCTTTGTTGAACTTCCCTTTCCCGGACTGGACATCAACATCATGATGGAACTCCTTGCCTCACTGCGTCGTACGCCACACCTTGTACATTTACATGTCCACCAGTCCCTTCCTAGTGCCCGTGGTTTTCTGTTCAGTGGAGAATGTGATGCTACCCCAAAGATCAACCTTTTGCACCTCTCTGACATGTCAATCGCCGCCCCACTCTCGGCAGTTACCGCATTGCTGTCCTGCGTAGATATCCCATTGAGCACAAAAGTCGAACTGGAATGCGAACCCGAAGATGGCTCTACCCTTGATGATTACACTCGACTCGCGTCTCTTCTCGCGCAAATAATTAATCCATGCTCTCATCCGATCCCCTCCGTTCCGAGATTTGATACGCTGGCCATTGACTTGGACTTGGACGAACCGTGGACGCTTGCCTTCAGCTCGTCAGATGATGATGATGTCTACCTCAGTGTTGATTTTCGCCTTCACAAAGTCACATCTGGCACAGTCAATCAGGTCTTGAGCTACATCTGTCGCTCCATCCCCTTGACAAGCATTCGACGTTTTTATTTCAAAAAAAAACTGCCCATGCCGTCGTACTTTTGGAGGGACATATTGGCATCGCTTCCGAGTGTACGGCACATTAGACTCAGGGGAGGCTATATGCCTAGTATTGTTTCTATGATCTCTCACCCCTCTGACGATCATCCAGGAGACAAGAAGGACGAGCTTGCACCGGCGTTGGAGGAACTGGAGTTGCAAAATGTCGTCCTTTCGACAGCGCGAGGGACTGATTTGGAAAGTCTCTGCTGGGCCATTTCCACTAAAGAGACCCAATGCAGGCTCACCATCACCGATTATCGTGTACAGACTAACAAAGGTTTCGAGGCTTTCAAGGAGTTCAGGCTGGAATAGTCATTTTATGGTCACTTCTAAATACCGTGCAATGTAGTCATGCATGGTGGTAACCACCCAATATGAGTACTTTTTGTTTCAGCCTGAGACCACTAGGAAATGAAAAAGTTTCATCGGCCCGGTAAGTATGTTAGAATCTGCCCCCGCACGTCACTTGGTCCGAAATTAACCGTTACGGTCTTCTAGGTTCAACGTTCCTTGTCGGACCTCCAATGACTCATGCTCTCACTGGCAGTGAGGCGGTGTTTCCGCTGACTTCCACTACCTTCACTCTCGTCGATGTCCTGGCAGGGTGAGTGAATACATCAATAACAGACGGGAATCCGGTCTATTATTATCCCCATCAATAACTTCGGATCACTTGTATCTGATGATTCATCACTTCGGGCTGCGTAGATATCCTCGACGTCGGTTTACTCCGATCGGGCAAGATCGCACAGGCCGCTATCGTAGGACAAGATGGGGAGGTATGGGCAGAGTCCGCCGGTTGCAACGTGTGCATTATCAGTTTTCCTATTTTTCCATCCCTTCCCCCAACTTCCTTCCCCTCCTTTCCATCCAACTCGGCCCCGGCTGGGATTAGTGACGACTGATATACTGACGTCATACCCATCACCCCTGGTAGATGACCGAAGCCGAGCGCAGCGTGATCATGCAAGCATTTGGAACGCACCCCGCACGCGAGATGCTGATCGGGGGCAGGGTGTACGAGACGACGATGGGATGCCTAGACGTGATACTCGCGAAACGCAAGGTTCGTTGCTTGGCTACGTTTCTCTCGCTGTTCCCTCTTCTATCTTCCACCTTTTTCTTCCTCTCCCGGCTTGCAGTCGAGCTGACCAGCGCTTTCCTTGGTCGCCGACAGGAAGGAGGCGGGTGCGTCGTCAAGAAGACGAAACAGAGCGTCATCATCGCAGAACATATATCATCCACGACCGACACGATGACCCCGCTGGTGCTCGTCGAACGGCTTGCGGAATATCTGATTTCCAAAGAATACTGATGGCATGATACCGATACCGAGATGCTGATGCCTATCGCTAGATCTGATCTAACTTTTTCTCTCTGTCCCGTCTTTAATAACTCTCTACGTACATGATTTTTCAACTGGGATAACTAGGGGTGTGTCGAGATTCTCCAAGAAATGATATGTATCATATACACGTAGATCGTTACTCCGAGCGTCAACTCTAAATCTATAGTACAAAGACCATTGCTCCATCGGATCAGTTCAGAAAACAAGAAAAGATAACCTTGAACCTGGTCCGACAATTCAGTCCCGACCGATCTATTCCTCGTCTCGAGTGGTGTAGAAGCTCGGGAAGATCCCCGTCACGTCTTCATGATACCAAAACCTGCCCGGTGTATCCCCATCCACTTCTGCGGTCCCATTTTCCATATTGACGTCGCCGCCACTCTTCTTCTGCCTCACGATCTCGATCCACATCGCCCCAAGCCCAAGACCAGGCACGAGCGCGAGCGTCTCTGCAAACGAAGGCTCCACGAGCAGCGTAATGTTGTCCTTGAGCGGATCATGCGGCTTCCGTCCCGCGCTGGCGAACGCGTTGGAAGAAGGACCGCGACCTTTGGGATCAACCACGGGCCCGCGAGACGCACTCCAGATCTCCGGCTTCGATATGTCCCCTTCCTCGCGACCCCAAGGCTCGAGTACGACCTTGGCGAAACGCGCGTCCAGCTCCGCCTCGACGCCGCACGCCGACAGTGTCCAGTCCCTCTCGTCAACTTCTGCTGCCGCGCGGCTAGCTGGGGCAGCAAGAGCAGACGAGGGCGCAGCCTTGGGATGTCCAGCCGGGAAATGGATGGCAGCAATCCGACGAGTGGAGCACTCCACGATGCCAGTCGTATGAGTCAGCGGAAATGCAGTCGGCCCGAGGAGCGAAAAAAGCGAGATCGGGTCACGGCTCCAGGACGGATTGGAGTCGCCCCACTTCAGGTCGGACCCGAGGTTAATCCCAGTGTCAATGATGTTCGTACCGTTCTCTCCTTGATTCTCCACAGGATCATCTCCCCAAGATCCGTCGCCACTCTGAGCCCATGCGTTCTCCTGCGTTGCCTCGTTCCCCCAACCATCGCCGCCCCAGCCACCAGCGTTTTCGCCGTTGGCAGCGGTCTCCTTGATCGGACCAACAGCGGCGGAAGGCGTAACAGTGCAAACCTCCATATCGATGTTGTCCTCGATTGCTTCTTTCAGCTGCATCTGAGCCACTGTAGGAAGCGCAACCTTCATCTTAGTGTCGTTGGTGATGTCATTTACGGTTATGGTAGGACCCGTCGCATCTATAGCATGCGTTGAGACGGTTCGTCGAGGATCAAATATTGTTTCCTTGCCTTTTTTCTCAGCTGTAATGTTCGTAGCGTTTACGACCGACCAGTTTATTCCTCCTTTTCGTCCAAAGCATTCCCGACATGCCTCGTTAAACGCGTCGGGAATGGATTGTCCCACCTTGTGTGTCAGCGGGAGTTCTTTCTTAGCCCATCCGATCGCCTCCAGTGCCTTCTTCAAGCCGCGCTGATACGCAGGCTCAGGAAGGACCCGGTTGCGTAGAACGAAAGCCAGAAAGAAAGAGATCAAGTGAGGCATATGGACCAAGTTGCGTTCCGACCTAGAAAAATCACACCAGGAAGAAAGAAATGTAGAATCAAACAATCGAAACACGCAATCGGCGAGGAATCGCACTCACCAGATGAGACCGTGTTCGCGCATGTAGGACGAGAGGAAGATCCGGACTGCCTTCTCTGGGTCGCTGAGGAAGAT
>JBBPOJ010000242.1:0-34800 GCA_038091395.1 Leccinum rimulosum
CGGTGCGGATGCTTACGTGTAGTAGCCCCGACGAGTTGCAAGCCACGTGCAAGAGCGGGTTTTATCATCTGACCTCCATCTATGCTACCCTCTGCCTTCCCGAGATTGAACAACGTGTCTGGGGTTAAATGGACATCCCGTCAACCCAATAGAGACGCATATGGGGTCAAGGACTCACGGACTTCATCTATGAAGCAGATGATGCCACCAGCCTTTCGCGTGCCATGAATCACGGGAGAAGGGGGTTACAAAGGAAATGCTCACTTCGTCTTCTATATCTCGAATGAGCGCTTTGAACTTTTCTTCAAACTGACCCCTGATTCCAGAGCCTGCCATGATGGCCGAAAGGTCTAGCGACAGCACCCTCTTGTCATGTAGGGACTTTTGAATGCATATAAGCACAATGCACAACGTGCACCGAAGCAGAAGTCGATTTGCAAGACAAAGTTGCGCACCTCCGGCACCTCCTTGGCTACAATGCGACTCGCAAGACCCTCAAGAATTGCCGTCTTCCCTACTCCGGGTGGTCCGATGAGCTATAGAAAAAAAATTAGGATGATGTATCAAGGCGAATAGAAAAATTCGAGCACGCACGACCGGGTTGGACTTGGTTCTCCGGGACAAAACTTGACAAGTGAGAACGAGCTTGGACAACAGAACAATCACACTCACTTTGAATCGTCCTGCGAATCTCTGTAAGCGTGAGGGCGTCTAATGAGCGCAACGCGTACGGCGACAAAATTGTATGCGATACGTGCCTTCGTCTCGCCCGATAGTAGGGTCCAGCTTTCCGCTACGTGCCATCTCCGTGAGATCCGTGCTCTGTGAGGCAAAGAATGTGAACTGCCGTTAGCGACGAAACTCTCATGTAGACTCACGTATTCCTTCAACGTCTCCCCCTTTTGCCGCGGCTGCTGAAACAGAAAGTTTGGGATACCTCCCCCGCCTCCCCCGCCGCCAGGAGGCGGTTGAGTAGCGTAACCGCGTCCCGCATTCGATCCAGGTCGACGTTGAGGTCTGAAGCTAGGAGGCGAAGCGAGATTCAGAGGGGAGATGCACACAGGGGCTACGACGGCTGAGCCATTTCGCAGCCTCAGTGGCCGCAGACGCGAGAGGGCTGTCGGTCTTCGTAAAAGCAGACTGATCATCTTGAATGCGTAGACTGTCGTGACCGGGAAGAATGTGACCACGAATAAATTTTGCAATAACCGCGATCACAAATACATACCGGTGGATTACATGTCACCCGATCACAAATGTAACTTGAGAGACCATCAAATTGTTTTCCCACGCTCTCCCGATCACGAACGGGCATCACCTCATGCACCACACTAAGAGATGGGGTCCTGTACGCTCCATATTAGCACTCGCTCCGCTTCTCTTGGCTTTGCCACTTTATTCGTTATACAACCAGTTTAGTGAGTCTGGTCGTTCCTTCCCAAAGACAAGTGCTAACGCGTCTGGTTCTTGACTAGCATTACCTACCCCGAATGTCGATCCGTAAGCCAATACTACTGCTAGCATGCAACGCCGCTCACGCTCCATATAGCTATGACCCACAAACGGGAGCACCCCATCCTTCCGAAGCCACCATTCTTTCCTACGCAAGATATCTTTCTGAAGATATCGGATACCGCACTCCTGGCACACGAGAACACGCAGAGGCAGATGCATGGATGGTTCGCAAGGCCGAGGAGATCAAACAACTATGTGAGCAAGTGTTAAACAAGGAAAAAGATCGGAAGCTCGAGTGTGAGGTCTGGAGGCAAGAGGGCAGTGGAAGTCACCGGTGAGCATCACCCGTGTTCCCGCTTGTCCCTTCTCAATCATCCAGGTTTGACATGATGAACACGCGACTGTACAAGACCTATGTCAACCTCTCGAACATCATCCTCCGGATATCCGACGGTACCGAGCGCGGCAAATCATCCGCAGTACTCATCAATTCACATCTCGATAGTACTCTTCCGAGTCCAGGAGCTGCTGACGATGGTATTTCCGTGGGCGTGATGCTCGAGTGTGCAAGAGTATTGGTCGAAACCAAAGGATGGGAGCCAGCTCACGCGATCATATTCCGTGCGTGCTCGCAGCCTTTGTCCGGCCCTTGAACTCAAAGATATATACTTTCACAGTGTTCAATAATGCGGAAGAGTCTTTGCAAGACGGATCCCATCTGTTCTCAACCCAACATCCGATTGCCCCCACGTAAGTCACTTTCGGCGTACTAGGCGGATAGTTTCTGAGGCCTTTTCCAGTGTGAGGGCTGTATTGAACTTGGAAGGTAATCGCATATAGTCACCGATACAAGTACAATAGTGTGCTGATCCCAATGTGTTAGCCGCCGGAACTACAGGTCGTGAATTGCTTTTTCAAGCCACGTCAGAAGAGATGATAGAAGCTTATTCTCATGTACCTAGGTAATGTCAAGTCCAGCTCAGGAAATACTAATTCTTACTCCGCATGGCTTAGACCCTACGGAACCGTGTATGCGAATGAGATTTTCAGCTCTGGGATCATACTATCCGAGTATGTGACTTAGACTCGACGCCAGGTCCGTGCCCGCTAACCAAGATATTCCAACAGTACCGACTTCCGGCAATTCGAGCACTATCTGAACGTCACTGGATTAGATGTAAGTTGACATGTCACTTCTCCGCAACGCGTCCGACATTCTCAGCTGAATCTGCCCATATAGATGGCCGTAGTGGGCAACAGCTACATGTATCATATGCGAGGAGTCTGTCTCTTCAAATATTTATCCTCGTCAATATCTCAACACATCTCTCCAGGACCTGGTCGAAAACATACAACCTGGCGTTGCCCAACACATGGCTGACAATTCGTTAGCACTCTTGCGTTTCCTATCCTCGGATGCGTCGCCAATCCCGCGCCTCGAGCATGGCTTCGCCCGCCCACGCACCGTCTTCTTTAGCAGCCATGGCATGCTCGCGTTGTATTCATTCACCACTGCAAAGATAATGTATGTTACCCTCTTCGTGGCCTCCGTCTCTCTCGTTTGGGCGACTGGGATAGAGAAAGTATGGATAGCTTTGGCAGCGGTAGTCTCAGCCTTTGTCGGGGCTTTGATTGGCGCGAACGCGGTAGCCTTTGTCATGACCAAGGTCCTCCACAAAGGCCTGAGCTGGTTCAGTGCGGAGTACTTCCCGCTGTTCTTGTACGGCCCGCCAGCGATCGTAGGTATGTGGTTGAGAGTTTGTGATCCCTTCCAGGATGTTCTCTGATTGATATGGCTGACATCTCGTTCGTTCGTTTGTAACAGGCGCCCTGATCTGCCAGCTGCCGTTCAGCAGAATTGGTGGCAAGCAAACTCTCGAGAAGCCCACGTTGGCGGCATTGTTGCTTTTCCAGTCTGGCCTTGCTGCCGTGGGTCAGCTCTTCAACATCGGTTCCAGCGCCGCTCCTTTCTTGGGCGCGACGGGCATGTTTGCCGCTCTCAGCGTCGACGGATTATTGACACGGAGTCGACGAATTGCGGCTGCGAAGCTGACATCCACTCCAAATGCAAACGACACGAACGGCGCTACGGCGGAGAAGGAGAAGCTAGAAGGTGTCGCCGAGTCGGAGGTGTCGCTCTGGACGTACGCCGTCGCCATGATCATCCCGCTCTCAATGGGCACAGAGCTGTTGGCTTCGACCTTGGTGGTCTTTGTCCCTCTGGTATGTATGTCTCTTCCTTTCCCTTTCGCCCAGTCCTTTTCTGGATCGTGTTGACGCATAAGCCATATAGACAGGTCGCACCGGCGGGGAGGCACCTGCAGAATTCATCATCGCAACCATTGTGGCCGCCATCGGCGCCTTTATATTCTCATACTGCGTGGCGTTTGCGCATCGATTTGGGCCTGTTGTACTGCGACGCGTGTTGGTCCTTGCTATATTAGCGTTGGGAGTGACCATGGCATTCTTTTACAACAAGTCACCGTTCGACAGCAAGCACCAGAAGAGGCTGTTTGTACTTCACATGGAAGATGTGAGTTGACTTGACTTGGTTTTTTGGTGTCGTGGACGCAGGATCCGTTGCACCTTGAGCTGGGACCTTTAGCGCCCTTCTCTACCTCCGCATATATGCTGTCACACGCTCTCGCCCTTGACTCTTTGTGTTCCGTTCGCTGATAATTTGCCCCTACCATCATTCATAGTTGGCTTCTCAGGAGCAGCATTTGCACATCGCATCCGCTGATTCTGCTCCCGGCTTTGTCGAGCTAGCCCACGACATCGCAGGCAAGTTTGGCATGGACCAAGTTCCGCCCAAGGTTATGGTCATGGACAACTACAACAACGACTGGGACACGATCTACCCGTTCTCTGCCGTGAGTGTTTCTTTGTCGTACTGATGGTTTCTCGTTGGTTGCTAACCACCACCATTTTCTTCGTCATAAAACTAAAAACAAAACCAACGCAGTTCCTCTCGCCGTACAAGATCGATCTTCCACTCAAACATACGTACGACGCTCCCTGCTCCCCGGAGAACTGTCTGAGCGTCGTCGCTGTGAACGACACGGTCGACGAGCGAGCTGGGACGAGGACACTTACGCTCAAGATCGATCATCCTGGCGTCATTTGGACCGGTGAGTGGCATGTTGCTTCTCTCCTTCCGCACGATGAACTGACACATGAACATTATCCCTGTGTTTATCGTTTGAACGATCACCCTCAAGTCATCGCGTTTGATGCGCACGTGCTCGAGTGGACGCTGGACGACAATCCTCCGGACGAGCTTGCACGGCATCACATCAAGGAGGCGTCGTTTTACGGCACGGACACGTGGACGGTGTCGATGACCATCAAACACCTGCCGGTGCAAGCCAACTCCGACTCCAACGCCAACGTGGAGACGGGCCTCAAGATCGATTTCGTGGGCATCCAAGAGAAACGGATGTGGCCAGGCAAAAAAGCAGAATCGGACGGCGGACAGGCGATGAAACTATTTGAGGATTTTGACGCGTGGCTCGAGGAGAGGACGGGCGGGAGTGTAGAGGCTATGATGTTGGGGTGCGTTCGCGGCGAGACGGTGGTCTAGACTGTTGAGGAGCGATCCTACTTCTTTGTCTATTGGGCGAGGAAAGGAGGAGGCGTTGTCGAAAAAGAAAAAGAGCGGGATGGGCACGCGCAAGGCGGAAGAGCATGCCGCGCGTTTGTTGCAAGTATAGATCACCAATAGAATTACTGTAAATGAATTTTTCGAAGCTTCGGACGCGTTGTGCAACCAAGCTGCTCAAATATTTGGAACGAAGCTTCACTCGGCACCTGAACTTCGACGTTTGAACATTGACTCTTACCATGGTCGTGTCAAACTTGAAACAAGATATTGTCTCTAGTATCCAGGACTCCGACAACCAGGAGAACATCAAACGGAAGTCCCCTTCGATCGTGGTATAAGATATCATGATGATCGAAAAGATTCCAAGCTCAACTTACAATCTATCGCCCGATTGTCGGAAGCTTCGAGTGCACTAGTTACTCAGTTGAGCTGGGAGGTCGGATCATGGAGACGACGGGCGGGAGTATGGAGGCTATATAGTTATTGGGGTGCATTCGCGGCGAGACGGTGGTCTAAAAGGCAACTGTAAATATTATAAGCTGCGTCGGTGTTGCACAGTTGCAAGTATACTTAGATCACGAACAGAATGATGAATTCCTCGAGGCTTCGGACGCGTTTCACAACGATGTTGCTCATATCTTTGAAACGGGAGTTCCGAGTCCGGAAGTTAACATTGATATAGGTACTAGGTACCATGGTTGTGGTAAACTCGCAACAAGATCTGGACTCTTCTCTCAGCCTGAATGGTACTATCCACTGGGATCCGTGGCCAGATAATGAGTTCACGGAGTCCAACAAAAACTAACAGTCTGAGAACATTGAAAAAACGCACCGTTCCCTTTGATCATGGCAGTGCGAGATATGATCTATCGCCTGATTGTCGGTTTCGGAAGCCTCGAGAGTCGAGTATACTACTTAGTTGAGCCGCTCAGCTGAGATGGGCGGTCGGGTGACACATGCGATACCGTGACGTTGTTTCGTTTCGAATGAGCGAGGGCAGGCAGGGCCTATCTCCAATTCTCTATTTCCCTGGTGCCACACTGTATTTTGTAATGGAAGTACGGCTGCGAGCGTAGCTTTGGTGATTGATGGAGTTTGAAATCCATCAAGTGAACGTTCCGTATCATCTTTCTGCTGCTCGTTTCGGGTTGCTGTCAGAAGTCTGTGGCCAAATTGGGGTCTATTTTGTACATAATTGTTGACTTCTATCACTGGCAAGTATGCACGCCTCTGTGAACCTGAATTCAGTCCCTGGCTTTCGTTCAACCGACCTCTACCAGCTCAGAAATGCGGCGTCAACCCAATCCCAGTGATCACTCCGACTCGGACCCCAACTCGATGGAGTCGTCGGACAACCCTGTTGCAATACCTGACTTTGCACGCGCATGGGAATCGTTGACCCAAGTAGCGTCTTCTGTTCGGCGCCCATCCACGCTTTGCGACGCACATTCCTACCACGAGGCCATCGAAATCGAGGCGATTTTTGAACTCGACGAACGGATGCAGGATGGCTCGATAGAGACCATCTTGGTCATTCCACTCGGTTGCAAACGGTGCAAGTTGCGGAAACAGATTTGCCCCCGCGCACGACCAGCGTGCATGCGATGCAGGCTAGCTGAAACCGATTGTGAAGCCGTTGGAGAGGGCTACCAGAGGCTCCCTGGTCCCAAGATCCCAAGACCGAGTCGGAGGAAGCAGGAAACGAAGGCGACTTGTCGCAAGAAATCGAAGGTTTCTTCCTCTGTAGCCCATGTGCTTACCAAGGGACGGCTACGACCCAGTCAGACAGTTCGCAGAGCTGCTTCTTTGCCACACGTTCAATCTCTGTATGCAAACTCCATATCCGAGTCGTCGTCACACACTCCTGGGTCAAAACGACGATCCTTGAGTCTGGATTCAGACTTTGCTCCGCCCCCAAAGAAAAAAAAGGACAGTTCTTTCTCGCCAACCAAAAATTTGCGTCATCACAAGGGCGCGCCATTGAAAGAAGTACCTTCTAAACGTTGTGGGGCATCGGAAGCGGGTCCTTCGATGCAGCAGCCATCGACGGTAGCATCGTCCGGCGAGCCCAGCATCCTGGGATGGACGTTTGTGAAAAGCCCGCGTGTACGGGGTAAACAATCTTGTCTAGGGCAAGAGTATCTTCCCTCTATGCCAACGAGCGCTCATATTCCGCGAGTCTGGACCAATGTGAGGCCGATGCAGACCATATCTCAAGCATACGAGACTGATATTATTGTCTGTAGTCGTTGGCCGGGCTTCTGGTCGCCTTCCCCGAGCTCGCGAAATCTCCCGCCGGCTTTTCTTTGATACAATCAGGAACCCCCTTACTCCTACTCGGTGCTAATGATGACCGTGGCTACTGGATAAACGCTACTACTCTATCTATCAACTTGTGAGCATTCTTCCTCTCCTTCGTCTACCGTTCGCAAATCAGTGGCATGTTTGTCCAAGGTCATGGGATTTTGCTTGTCATCAATCTGAGCTCGAGCCCCTCGTTGAATCAAATGCTGGGGTTTCTGCCCGATTTAATTCCAGTGAACCTGTCTTGCATCCTTCAGAGAGTACTTCCGTCGGAGAGGTCGCGATGATGGTAAAATTCTTTTTCGCACGCAGTCCCTCAGTTAACATAATCATTATCTAGGGTTTGCAACCTTCATATTCGTCACTCGAAACTGAAGTATTGGCAATGGATATGGCAATGTCTCCTCTCACTCCAACGTCCAGCATGGAGATGTCACTCAGTGATGACACACCGCAGCAGGAGCCTACCTATGAGTCTTGTTCTAGACCAAGGAGTCCGACCCACGATGCAGCACTAGATCACCCGACGTCGGCAGATGACCTAAACCTTCAACATCCCTCCGATCCGCCCTTTCCTGCGGACAACCCGTCACTTTCTCGCCCACCGCCTTCAAGTAATGAAACCCTCGCCAACAATTCAGAATTGCGGGTTGATCCTCAACCCCGCCTTCCCACCAACAATCCACCCGAAGTGGAAACGTTGCTAAACTCCCAAAAGTGCCGCATTCCATTACTCTTGTGGATGCCACAGGATTCTCCGCTCGTACCAAGAACCTTGCCCGCAGAGTATGCGTATTTATGCATGGGATTTTTCTTTATCTCCGACTTACGGGTGAGTTATGGATGATTCGCCATGATTGATGCTGACCTGATATCTACAGCATACGGTGGTCCAGTATAATGGCCCTTCTAGTACGGGAATCGTGCAAGGAAAGGTCTGCTGGAGTGTTACACTCCATTGGGCTCCGGGGGGCGAAGATGCACTATTTGACTGCCACCCAGCCTTCTCGTCAGATATGACGGTGGATTCAGCACCGCCTGAGAACACCAGGGATTTGCTGCATCCCTGGTGGTTTGATCCAACAAATCCGTCGTCACAGACGGACGAAATAATTCCTTACTGTCAAACAGATTTGAGGATGCAGTTTTACAGCTTCCTGCCTCTTGATCTCATCGCAGAATTTCATCCCAGCGAAGCATTTCCTCGGGGGTGGTTTTGTAAATCGTGTGGTATGATTAATATTCAATTATTCTTTCGCCACCAGATATGTCAAAGTAGTGCATGTGAAGTAGGTTTGCTCCCATTTCTGCACTATAAACACCAATGACTGAATACTTGGCCAGTCTATGCACGAGAAACATGTACCCCAGGGGAGAGTTGAACCTCTGACGAACTGTCGGAGTATTTATCAATCTAACACCCTCGTTCGACCCACGACCCATATCCCTTCCGAAGTAGATTCTCATTGGGTTACCTGGGATGACGGTATGCAGTCATGGGTCCACAGTGTCAGAGATGGAGTATCCCTCTGTCACATATTCACCGGGAATCAGGACCATCTTCAAGAGGACGCCACTGTTTTACTCGAGAAAATCCAGGCTGAGGCGTTGTTGCGCCAGGAAAATACTTCCGGTGAGCGTCGAAAATGTGTCTAGATTGCCGTCTGAGATTGACGTTTTGTCCACTACAAGGTCCTTATTTTTCCCACACCACTAGACTCTCTCATCTGAACGACGTATCAGAAGCAAAGGTACCGGGAGGTACACCTGATTGCGTTCGCACAGCCTACTACACACTCTGTGATCTCGCCCTGCGATATGGAGAACTAGAAAAACCTCGATTTGGCGAAGTCCGCCTCCAAGCTTGGATTGTCTCGGGATCTAGAAAGGTTCAGCTCATCATTTTCTACGAGCTGGCCAGCCTTTCTGACCCCAACGCTAGGGAGGCGTGTTCCGTGCAAGTAAATACCCAGTCGTTATCCACAGCCTGGGGGCGGACGTCGTCTTGAATTTGACTCCAAGGGGGGGATACAAGGATGACGCGGAATTGGCTGTGTCAGATAAGGGGAAGGGGCGCGCAGAAGTTCCGGACCGGTCAGGAACGCCGCCGGCAGTGCCTCGTGCAGAGCCTCCACGCCCCCTAAGCTTGGATGGTGGCAACGACGCGCCCTTCATCTATGGTTCTGAGGCAAGCGAAGCTCTGGTTATCGCTAAGAACGTGGCTGAGGCCACTGCTTCCATGGATACCCTCGGTCAGCGTCCTGGGCTCTGTTCCGACGACGGTGTGATACCGGACACTACTACCACTCCACCCTTGGGTCTTGAAACCGCCAAACCGAGGCCGAAAGGCGCTCGTAAAAAGAAGAAGGATACCAAGGACAAGACTAAACCCTCCATTCCCGAGATATCTCTGACATTAGTGCATGGAGATTGTGTTGTGCTGTACGGTGACGATTTTGAGGTGAGCGTTAACGCGGCGTGCGCCACAATCTGTAGTACGCAACATCATGTGGCTGAGCGCTGAATTGTGATTTGGCAGTGCCAGATAGGTCGCACAGGGACCACCATTTGTTGGTTTGCAATTTTTGTTCAGCCGACCTTTGATGCTGATAAAATTGCAGTGGCGATCGGTTTCCCGGAAGAGACAACAATTTGATGGTAATTTTACCCGAGGGGTACTAATGACATGTTTAGTCTTCCCCAAAACTGTTTCATTGAATTCACGATCGAGATCCGAGGATGATTGTAGTCAGTGAAACATGAAGCGATATGTTCGTCGTAGATAGAGCGCTAGAGGGAATCCTAATGCAGCAATCGAGTGTCATTAGCGGGTGAAAAAACAAACGCCCAAGTTGTGGGTAACTTTGTGACTTGGACCTAAAATTCGCACATGACCATGGCTGCATTAATTTCTTCGGATACTACCAAGGAAGCACAATGGGGGCGAGGTATGCGATACCATGTGCCTGGCACGTTGCAACTTGCGCTAATGGAATGAAACTTTAGTGTTGATTTGTGGTGGAACGGATTGGTACCGCTTCGATATCGTCTCAACTATGTTCCCAGCTAACTTTGCCGGTTCTTCAGGCCGAAGCTCGGTCGAAAGGAACGCGGAGGCAAGGGTGAGGGCAATCCTGACGCGTGAGTGTTTACCTTCGAACCTCGACAACGTTGCGCCTTCACTTAACCTCTCTTACTATGACAACCATTACAGGCCTGACCTCCTCGAACCCCACATACTGCGCTCGCTGAGCAACGTCAAGATAACGTCCATCCACACGTCGTGCTGCGCATGTTACTTCATCGCTCTCGACATCGACGGCGCTGCGTGGATGTTTGGCCGAAATGCACCGTCTGTGCTGGGTGTCGCTGGCGTCGACTTCATATCTGAGAATACACCCAGACGCGTGCTCTCAGCTGAACTCGGTGCGAAGGAAGGAACTAGATTCGTACACGCGGCATGTGGAAGGGGACACGCGTTGTTGGTGGACAGCGAAGGGAACGTGTGGTCGGCTGGCACGAATAACCTTGGGCAGGTGAGTCCGCTTACTCGTCGTTTCCGAGATCGATTGTGTTCATGGGTCGGTCGTTTGGCAGTGCGGTCACCCAGTGACTCCTCAAATAACGACGTTCACATCCATAGACGGGCCATACGTGGACGGAGAGCGTCAACGCGTGGTGAAGGCTGGTGCTGGTATCACCTTCTCTATTCTGTTGACCGAAAACGGCCAAGGTAGATTTCTTTGCGTGTGGAGTGGGACTGAAATCAAACTTTTTTTTAAAAAAGTTTTCTCTGTTGGAAGTGGGGAGAAGGGGCAGCTGGGAAGCGGAAGAACTGGAGAACATATCACTACTGGCAACAAGACAGCGTATGATATTGAGCCAGAGCCTGGTTGCGTGGTATTGCCTTGCTTGTGGTCTCCCGCTGACGACTTGACCAGTACCTGTAAAGGGGTTGGACGACAAGACCATAACCGACATTGTTTGCGGTGCCCAACACAGTGTTGCAATCGACAATCAGGGGTATGTGCTATGCTAAACTAATTGTGACCGTCGCTAAGCATTCTAGCAGAGTGGTGTACGTTTGGGGATACAACGGTTATTGCAGGCTGGGTCTCGGTAATCAACAGGATGCTTTAATTCCGAAAGTTGTGCCGCAGGTACGCCATAGCTGTACTTTCCCTCAATGAAGGTTCAAAGCATGTTACCTCCCAGTTTGCTGGTCCGAATGAAAAGACGATGGGATTCCAAATTGTGGCTGGACCCTCCAATACAGTTGTCGTTGACAAGCAACGTATGTATTGGATGGCCGGAAAGGTACGCCGTCGGACTTGTCGGATCACACTTGCAACTTCACACTTTGACAATCATGCAGTGGAAAAACAGCGGGGAAGGTAATCCTTAACAGCGTGTATTTTGTGACATTGACTCATCCTCTTTTAGGGTCGTCTGGATCGCCATATTCTTCTTTCCGTTACATTCAGGACCTCATGTGCGCCGTCTCCTGTGCAACATCTGCAGTGAACTTAGGGTATCTATCTTTTAGGGGTTGCAAAATTTTTCATGCAAGTTGTGGAGGTGTTACCCACTTTGCATTGGCTTCCGAGGAAGATGACAGTGTCATGACAGTTGCCTATGGGCAGAATGCTGCCAACGGTATGGCATTCAATTTGTTGCGCCTTTACGTAACTCAGGATTGATGGCTGTGCAGGCGAACTGGGCTTAGGTCTCGATGAACCAAAAAGCGCTACCAAACCAACCAGGCATCAACCTCTTGCTGGGATTCAAGTTTTCAGGTCGGTCATTTTGTTACAATGTATGGTATCAAAACACCCTTGATATGTCTTGTCTCAGCGTGGCGGCCGGTCAACATACTACGTTGTTCCTTGCTAAACCTGATGAAAAACTCTCTGACCTTCCTCGACATCCCGAAGTGGATGCACCAGATCTTTGCCTTGTATGCAACAAAGATAATGGGGATGATGACCCCGCACTAGAATGCGACAAGGTCTGACGTTGTCCGTGCACGTTACCTTGCTCTGCTTAACCTTGCTTTGTCAAGTGCGATCACCCTTACCATCTTGGTTGCCTTGACCCTCCACTACTAACTGTCCCAGATGGTGAATGGTTCTGTCCCAAATGCACGGAAGAGATGGAAGCGCTCGCAAGTCCCTGTCCCAAATCGACCAACAAGGCTCCATCGGAATTGCCACCTGACGACAACAAAGCTGGGACGAAACGAAAGGCACCTTCGGCATCGCAGAACGGTGAGTCGGATCGTTCTCTATTTTTCCTCCAAACTGAACCGCGCGGGTTTGAACTAGCGACCAAGCGCAAAAAATGATTTTGTATTTTGCAAAATCTTGCCTGTGGTGGACATTTCAATGTCAAAAGAACTTTGTATGTTCTTATTGGACCCAAGCACTGCTGCTGTATAGTAGTGATTCCTCACTCCAAACCCTATATATTATTACTATTTCCATCACCCCTCCATAGTTCTGTTGTTTGAATGTTCAGGTTGCGAAACTTTATCTAGTAATCCGATTCACTCAAACGGCAATCATGCAAAATCTCAGGGATATGAGTCGACGTGCACAGTTTGACACTGATTTTTTGATCGTAACATTAAAATATTATTGAAATTTGAGCGGCTTACCCCCTCGCCAAACCCACTCGGGGGTTTTAGTGGGTAGTGGCGAAAGTTGAGTCTCACCTACCGTGAGCCCTCGATGAGTCAAAGGCTCCTCACGCACCGGGCATTGTTAAGGGTGGGGTTCTCCCATTCAAATCGCAGAGGTAGCCTTTAGCCAATTGGTAAGCAGTGCCAGTGAGTCCAGATGCGGCCTTGCAATTATTTATGGCCTGTCAAAAAAAATTGAGCGCTTACGCTTTTTTGCTGCTCCCGCCAGTGCACAAGTTGCCGGCGGTCTCGAACTTGTCACGAACACTCTCTGGAACAAATTGAACGTTACAAGGGGCGGATCAAATCAATTCGTCCAGCCCATTCTATACTATGCCCGTTTTCGTGTTCTTCTGCTGGCCGGCTGTGTGGTTCCTTGGATCTTGGCTGTACAATCAATTTCGCGAACGGGCTTACCGCCCTGCAACCGCTCTTCCTGGATAAACGGCGCAGGAACTTCCGTGTGACTACGGTACATTCGGTCATGTTTCCCAGCTCACTTCCCTGTGCTCTTATAAAAGTCCAGGGAGTGGTCGCAAAAGAGATACCACCTTCTACGATTTTTATACGAGCCACATACTACTAGCTGAGCGGGCATGCATCCACGTTTAATGTTAAAGTTTTGGAGTGCCGCGGTCGCTCTCCTCTCCTGGGCTGCTGGTGGTAGTGCCGCGACACGCCAGGTGGAGCTCGTGATGACCGATGCGGTCGTGGCTCCAGACGGTTTTGACAGACGGTAAGTTCCAAATAACCTGAACTTGGAGTCCTCCGGTCCGTTTCTAACACTACTACACTCGACAGTGCTATTCTCGTCAATGGCCAGACTCCTGGACCCCTCATCACGGCTAACAAGGTACGGTTCCACCGCTTCGCGCCGTTGTGCGTAGTTATACGTTTCCGCTCACTCTTTTCTCGTCAGGGTGATCACCTGGAAATCGACGTCCGAAACCAGATTTTGGATCCCTCACTCAACACCAGCACTTCCGTCGTAAGTTCCGTCATGTCGCCGTTTAGAACGTATTGATGCTCAAAGTTACCCGCAGCACTGGCACGGCATATTTCAGCACGGTACAAATGCCTTTGACGGAAGCGCGTTCGTGACTCAGTGTCCTATCGTTACTGGCGATTCGTTCCTCTACCAGTTCAACGTGGACGATCAGGCTGGCACGTTCTGGTACCACTCTCATTACAATCTTCAGTACTGTGATGGCCTCCGTGGCCCGATTGTTATTTATGACCCCCAGGATCCATATGCTTTCATGTACGACGTTGACGACCGTGTGTTATTAGTTTATCTGTATTCAACACTACCTGACCTGTTTTCTAGAATCGACGATAATGACACTCCACGACTGGCAAGTATACATTCCTTACAGCCCCACCTTTGTCTGACGCAGTCTAGGTATCACAAATTCGCATATGATGTCGCACCTACGGACAATCCATCGGGAATGCTCGTCAATGGCATGGGCCGGTATCCCGACGGCCCGAACACGACTTTGTCCGTCACCAACGTGGAGTGTGGCAAGCGGTATCGCATTAGGTTGATCAACATGGCATGCAAGCCACACGCCACCTTTTCCATTGACAACCACAACTTCACTATCATCGAGGCCGATGGACAAGCGGTGCTCCCCTATGTGGTTGATACGATAGAGATTTTTCCAGGGCAGCGGTACTCGTTCGTTCTGTACGCGAACCAGCCCGTGGATAACTACTGGATACGCGCGCTGCCGGGAGGCTCCCCGTCCAACTTTACAAACGGCCTGAATTCGGCTATCCTCAGGTACGCTGGCGCGCCGGAGGAGGAGCCGGTGAACAGGACGTCGGCTGCCGGAATTTTGCTAGACGAGACTGAGCTGCACGCTCGCGACGACCCTGTGGTACCGGGCCTACCATTCGCTGGAGGGGCTGACATTGCGATCAACATCCTCGGTGCTACCAGCAATACCAGTCTCCCGATTACCCTGAACGGTGTCAGTTATACACCCCCAGACACGCCGACCCTCTTGCAGATTCTAAGCGGGGCGAGCGGGATCGCAGCCTTGGCCAACCAAGGCTCGGTGTACACTCTACCGCCCAACAAAGTTGTCGAGTTAACCTTCCCGACAACGTTTCTCACCTCGCCGGTATGTGCTTTCTCATAGGTTGTGTCTGTTCTCGGCTGATGAAGACGTTTATTGTTTAGCATCCGTTCCACTTGCATGGGGTAAGTCGTTGGTATTAATGGTAATTCCTCACCGACTTATCCCACCGCCCCAGCACACGTTCCAAGTCATAAGGAGTGCCGGATCAACAGAATACAACTACGTCAACCCTGTCCGCCGCGATACGGTCAACATTGGGTTTGTCACCGACAACGTCACCGTGCGGTTCGTAACTGACAACACGGGGCCTTGGTTCCTTCATTGGTATGATTTTGACCTTCTCCAGTCGACGAACGAACTCTGACTTTTTGTGTTTCAATTTCGTTAGTCACATCGACTGGCATCTGATGAGGTAAATACGGTCGTTTTGAGCTGTCATAGCCGATCATTAATTTCTTTAGGGGTATGGCGATTGTTTTTGCAGAGAATCCATCCGGAACTGCGCAGAGCGATCCTGTCAACGGCAAGTCATATATTTTTTGTATCACCATAACTGGGTTCTGATTTAGGGTTAGAGGAATGGAGAGACCTCTGTCCAAAATACAATAGCAGCCTCACCAGCTCTCTAAAGCTGCGGTGATGCTGGAAAGCCAGGCAAGAAACGCTTTCGTGTGCGCTTATTTTATGTAATAAGGTTATAGTAGTAAACGGACCTGGTATAAACATGCATCAGTCTATTACTTATTTGCAAGGCGTGAATGATCACATACGTTGGCAGCATTCTATGCGGATCGGCAACTGTCATGCATGTCATGATAAGTCTATGCAAGGTCACGAGTTTGTGTGCATTCAAGTTGTTCAAACGTTCACCCGATCAATTACTACATCTCTCGTCATCGTTGACTCACCAACAGTCAGCGCAATTTTGCATCACCCCATTTACGAATAGAACGGATGACATATGATGCATGTACCAGGTCCAGGACTCAGCGAGTTCTATCAATGCCACGCTTACTATTAAACTTCCGTGTCGCAATTGGGTTCCTATCTCGTTCGATCAAGTTATGCAGGACGATTGGAAGTGCTTACGGCGAGACGGCATGTATGCAGCTCATTCACTCCATTCACACTAGATGCTCGATGCGGTCGCGATCGAAACTCTCATCATCACTAGGCCAGATCGGGATGGAATGCATGTCCTTGCGATACATACTTGACATCTCTCCGAGATTGAAGCTGAGGCTTACACTTGGATGGATATATCAATGCATATATGCCTGGTTGACATCCACGGTCCAGCAGGCTCTCCCCGAACCCGTACATTCGATGCCATCAATGATTGGTGATCATTGGCATCTATGAGCGCTGCCACCTCCGCCCGATTTCCCAGAGTTTTGTTCGTACCATAAACCCTTACGGTAACGTGAGCTAAACTGAAATTCATCCTACATAGATCAAACTCTGACTACTCATAGATGACATATAGAGAAAGGTGCGGGGTTTTGCTGATTGGTCCCGAGTCCGGTTATAATTAGCCTCCTGCCGAAGTGTCGTCGAACATTGCCACTTGCAAGTTTGAAATCGACGACAAGACTGACCTGCTGGCCAGGAAGCGGTACTATCCTGGCACATTCAAGTCCAAGTGGCAAGGTGTTGTGATCTATCAGATCTGATAAGGCAGTCCATGGAGCTGGCTTCAGAACTCCGTCGACCCATGCACGTGGGTTGTCGAATCTCGATAACAATGATGCCTAATAGGAATCGACACACTTTTCCCAGTAAGTTCATGAATTCTAGCATGAACGGCAAACCCACGAATCTCCGCATTTGCCAAGTTCACCGCGCCGACGCGGAACCGTCCGATTCAGAACCGAGGTCACGGAGAAATCCGACCCTTGCCCGCGGCGGAGTCTTTCAACGAGCATGCCTTCCTCGGCGATCCTTCACCAATGCCGCGACCCAGATATTCACTAGCACTAGTGATCTAGTTTCAATGGTGCCTTTACTCGAGCGAAACTACAAATAAAATCTAGTCGTTCTCATGTCCAGGAGTCAAATGAAGCAGGCAGTAAAGAAGTCGGTAGTAAAATACTCGTCCTACGACTCATCCATAAGCGTGCAACAGATACACAAACGCATCAGCACGTGCCCTGGGCGATGGAATAAGAAAAATAAGGAATGAATGACGAAACCAACCATGACACCCTATCTACGCATACACCTGCGCAACGGTGAAGACGACGCCTGCGCTCAGCAGGATGACGAATGCGATCGCACCACCAACAAATGCCATTAATTCCCAAGGGAACGAGTCGGACGAGGAGCCATTGGGGTAGTGTTTCGCTTGCGCACGCTTTTCCTCCAGCTTGATAACCGCCGTCCGCTTGTCCTCGGGATCGTACGTCACGCCATTCTGCCCGAGCAAGACAAAGGAGGGGTAGTTCTGTTCGTACCACGCCTCGATCTACAAGAAATAAAGAAACACAAAGCAGAGGCGTGTGAGTTTCAACCAAGTGGACGAGTCCGCTAAACGAGACCGACCTTGGAACACATGACAGAGATCCGGAGGAAGTTAGGGTCCTTTGGTTTGGCTTTGTGGTGAATCTTGCGTGCGAATTCCCGGAAAATGAGAGCGACATCGCGCGGATTCGTGCATCTCATGATTAACTGCGCAATGTGATACCGGTCAGTCTCGAGTGTATGAATGTAACGGCGCTGAACTCATACACGAGCAGCCTCGGCCTTTCTAATCTTCACGTTGCGTTGGAACATATTCGGATTCATGAAGCACAGGGAGAGCGTGGATATGGCCATAGCGGCAGGTATTGCGCAGAACACGAAGACGCTCTGGTTCTTGAGGAGCCTGAGGTAATCCAACGAGTCGCACGCATGACGAAGAGCATCCAAGACCATTTCGCTTTGTACCCATGTTGCACGTTCCAGATTTTCTTTCTGGTACAACTCCGTCAGGTCGTTGAAGCCGTATTTGCCCCAAATCTCTTTTGGCCAAAAGAAACGCTTTTCGTCGGCGTCTTCGCGGAAATCACGAGTGATATTTGTCTTCTGGAGCAAGAGACCCATCGAGTTGGAGAGTCCGAGTTCCTTGCCGAGCCACGGGGCTTCCTTACCAGAGGCTGACCAGATGGCCGTGAGGCCTTCGCCAACGAGGCCTGCAACATAGTGACAATACAAGTCATACTCGGCGACGGTCGCGATGTATACCATGCCGGTGGCGACAGCCTTGTGAGCATAATCGGCCATGCCAGTTTCCATTTTCGCACACACGTCCAGGATGATGTCGCGATACCTATTCGCCTTTCATTAGCAAATAGGTATTCTCGATGTCGAGAGGGACGCACTCAGGTTTGAGAAGGTTTACTTCCGCCACTACCGTATCATACTCGATCAAAAGTTGTCGGTCTTTTTCTTTGGGGCCACTTTTCGTAAAGTTCCAACCAGGTGTGACGGTCTTTTCGTGGAATGAGCGTAGAATGGGTTGCTTGACCTCGTCGGGAATAGTCATGTCGTCTTCGATAGTATCTAGTCCACGGAGCACGAGGTAATAAATGCAAATCTGCCACACGAACACGTTAGCGAGAGCAGAACACGGATAAACCACGCCCACGAAAGGGCGAGCATCTAGGTACGCACTGTTCGGGCAAGGTCTCCTTCTAGTTCTTTGATGACCGCGGCAAAACTTCTACTCGTCAAGTCCAGAAAATGCCAGCACCGACGCATGCTCTCCCTGTCCCATCCCGAAGTAGGGTGCTCCTGTTGTGCGGTGATGTCCCGTTTCTGCTCGTGAAAAATATAGAACTGGACGAGAGTCCTGAAGTCACCAGGGTGGGTGAGCAGGAGGCCCATCATAGAAGCGATTTTTCCAACAGCCATGGTTTGGAAGGAAGAGAGGACGGTGTGATGGTGGTGCAAAGAAAAGGTGCGCGAGCGAGTTCGTGACCGAATAAGAGGGAAATGCGGTGTACGCTCCGCTCGATGTACGTATCCATCATGCCACTTCGGAGGCAATCCACAAATGGTAATGAATAATATCACGTCACTTGTCTTCAACTTTTTGTCTTCAACTTTGAGCGGAGCACGAATACAATCATGGAAGACTTTGCTCGTCCACCCATACGTATCCGAGCAAACGAGTCTTCCTCGTTGTCCCTCAAAGCAGCACAGTCCAATGTGGATTCATTCTTGATCGATTTCCAAACGCGAAGTACGCCCTCGAAAGGCGGCGACACCACCATCACCGCACAACTGGAGAAACTCAGCAAATCTCTCAAAGAGCAACGTGCTCGGGAGCGACAGAATAGAAGAACTTGATATGCCGTGTATGCCTTGCATAGTATTCTTGTGGTGGTTGAATCGTTGACGTGTATACATACAGATTAGATATGAAAAAAAAAGATCGATAACCGGGCTTCTCCAGTATCTTTAACGTGGCTTACGATATTCCTTCATGAACCAATCTTCAACCGATTCATCTCCTGTCTGATTCAATAACAATCTCACCCTGCTCAACGGAGCTGGATAGTAAGTACCACAGACCTTCTGCACAGGAGCTAAAAATGACATTTCTGCGAGCCAAGGAAGGATATGTCATATCATTCGTCAATGACATGACCTATCCTGACATCCGTTGGCTTGACAGCAAGGGTAACTCTGGTGGCATGGCACGGCAGACACTTCGCGACGGGCCATTAGACTTTTTGATTTCTTCGGTACTTAGTCCTCTCTCAAAAGTTGTGCCCGCGCAAGCAATTCGTCAGATGCAGATTCAGATGAAGACGATTATTGTTTGGTCACCACAGCGGCCATGTCTTCGGCTGGGGGCCAGCAATTACCCATCGTCTTCCCCCAACTCTGCAAATCAGCGTATCCGATACCACTTGTCACCTTGCCAATGCAAAGGAGAAGCGTGAGCTGAGAGGCTGACAGGAGGTTACCGTCGGAACTGCCAGTACTCGGTGGCGTACGTCATGTGCTGGATCAAACTTTCTCGATCACATCTTAAGTTCAGGCTGTGCCTTTTGATGTTGTGTGGGTCATAGGCATTTGAAAAAAAAAATACAACGGGGTCTGCCAAAGCAAAGTATTTGATCCCAGCCTCAGGGCAAAACATGATTGGGCTGTTTTGGTGACGCAGAAGTTGAACGAGCCACAGTGCTGAGCCTTGAGCTTGAGGAAAACTCAAGGGCAAACTCATCCAGAAGTCGAATACGACGCAGGTTGGGCATCGCCACCGACGAGCAAATTCAGCGTTGGGGTACTCGAAGAAGACGCTCCAACTTGAACAACGTTCAACGACAAGTACGATACGGCCGGCAAATCAAAGTTGGTGCAATTGGCATGCATCTATGGCTCAACAGGCTGGTTCAGTGGTTTCCAATTTGTTCAGTCGCACGTGCCAACTGACTGAAACACTCACCAGTGACCAGAAGACTTAGGGATGTTTGTCGCAAAGACTGCTTCTATGCTTCCGGAATCCGGGCCTCCTGCTTACGCGCACTACCATGAGCGACTAGGTTTGAGGAGGTTCGTCCATTTTCAGTGTTCACTTATTTCCTCTGCGAGCTGAAACGAAATATCACGTATCACCGCACGAAGCACCCCACCTCGGGTTGGGATGCACGCGGCACATGAATCCGAAGCGAGGGAAGAAGACGAATGAACTCACGCACACAACTACTCGAAGAGCGACCACACACCAAGGTACTTCTACTCACCGTTCGTGAAAGTCTTGACCCCTCGACTCTGACCGCGGCGAAGTTTCTAGTTCTTCTCCAGTCCAGAACACGCATGTTCGAACGGCAGACTTTCATATAATCTCGCCCTCCGGAGTTCGTGCGAGATATGTTGTCGAGGCCAACATTACGACAAACAGTCCATGATGTTTACGGTCGTTCCGCGGAAGCAGACGTCCTGTTTCCTTGTTGTCCGTTTCCGAGCCGCCCAAGCCACGGCTCTGAACCGAGAGCGCAACGCAGTATTGGAACCACTCCAAGGGCCAAAGCACGCTCGTGGCTGGTTCATCTTTCGTCGTTTTCCGTACGAACGGCGGATGGAAAGGGCCAAAATCCTCCATTCGCTCTGCGCATGACGCATTCCTGACGCGTGAGTTCAAAGTTAGCAGCATCTCGGTGATGCAGCCCGCTGTATGTCATGTCACCTGACGGTCACTATAGGACGAGCGCACCTGTTGCGATCAGAATCATCATATTGGTTCGGATCTCCGTAGCCCATCGGTGTTTATCAACGGAGCTTGGGTAAACTGGAATCGGAACTTTCTTCCGGGCATATGGTATATATATGAAGTCTTTTCGAGGCTCACGAATAGATTCTAAAAATGCTCGGGTTGTCAAACATCGCATCTTGGTGCATCAGAACAGTCCGGGCTCACGTATCTTCGCCTGTTGAATGGCCTAGCCTTGTAGAGACACCGCCTGGTCCCCGATTCAACTATCGGTCAGAGGATCGCTTGGATGATTGGGAAGTTTCGAAGAATCATAAATACAAGAAATTCCTCAGGCCCGAGGACCAACCAAGTGTCCGCCAGCTCCTCGCGCATCCTGATCTTATTATAAGGGCACGCGAATGTTCTTGCCTCACGCGATCCGGTTACCCGGTCCTGTCTCGTTGTCTCGGAATTCTCTCCGTGTCCGTGGTGTGATATACCCATATCGACCATGCATGCACAGGTTCCGAAAAGCCAATGAAAACTGCGGTGATCTCCAACAGGAATGTCTCGCTCTACACATGCCCCCTTCATGTCCACTCCCAACAGTCGAGTACCGTCAATTAGGTGGATCTGGCCTTCGAATATCCGTCCCCATCGTAAGCCATATACATACGTCTTGGTAGACTTCTTTGCGCAAGGCTGACGAAACGCGACATTCAAACAGCTAGGATCAATGAACCTCGGTTCACCGAAATGGATTGTGCGTGTACCCCCTTGCTTCGACTCCTCGCAAGGTTGTAGTTTGATGGCATGGTTGCTTTCGTTCAGCCGTGGGTCTTGGATGGGGAACCGTCTCTCGGCGAGGAGGTGAGGGTCACCCTTCATGGGCGATCGTTTGTCTTGTCTTTTGGTCACTTTTCTGATCTCAAGTTGGCAGGAACATGGGATGTTGGCTTACTGAAAATTCAATGGGATTGGCGTCATCTCTTGGGCGACTATTGCTGAGGGAGACCTCACTCGTCCGCTTGGAACGGAGTCTGCTCGACTCAACTGGACCAAATGCCACGGCTGGAAGTTGAAGTATTCATGAGTCCGACAAGGCCATCATCAATCGCGTTGAGGAACTCGCGAAGAGGAAAGGCGTCAAAATGGCACAGATCGCGCTGGCCTGGGTCGGTTCAAAGGTGACGAGCCCCATCATGGGCATCAAAACTGTTCAGAGGCTAGAGGAGAGCATTGTGACTGGCATTGTGTTGACACCAGATGAAGTAGCCTATCTCGAAGCACCGTGCGTGTTCCTGTGTTTACGATGTGCCGTGATCACTGACTGGTTGGCAATAGATACGTACCACTTCCTGTTCGTCATGATTGAACCGCAGGAGATCCTCGAGATAAATGTTCTCAAGCGAATTTCTTACCTTCCCTTTGTGATATCAATCGATTGATAACCGTTTCCAACCTCACTGAGTTAGAGTACATATTCCTTTCAGCGGGTGCGGCTACGTGCCATTAATCTTGTAATCTGCCATCGTGACACTATCGGCTCTCCCGAGGCCACGTGCCATCATTGACTCGGACGCACATCACTCTGTTGCGTATTCTTGTCTTTCTTCTCGGTGAAAGTGTACAGTATTTATCTACACGGTGCCAGACGTTTGATGATGGCATTTGCTAGTTTACACTAGGTAAGTACAAAGGTGGAAAAACCAGCACGTCGTCATTGAGCTGGGTTGACCTGTCAGAAAATGTACGTTATCTACTTGAAGCTTTTTTCCACGGTCCTTTGATCAAAGGATGCATCGCCTATCTATCCTATCGATATTATCAGTCCTGATCTCGATCGCAGCGTACTCGATGGCGAGCCTCGTCTTGTTCGACGAATGGATTTCTCTCCAGAAAGTTTTATCAGTCGAACGCAACAAGCCAGCGGGTTTGCCTTCGCAGAACCCGACGCGCTCATTTTGGACCGATTCCTCTCCAGATGCTAATCCGCTCGCCCGCGAGGGCAGCACGGGAACACTAACCACCGACGCGGACGTATGTATCATTGGCTCGGGTATCACAGGCGTCGGCGCGGCGTACCACCTCTCCGAAGCGATCGCGGCGAACACGGTGCAGCTCAAGGCGCCACTCAAGGTGGTCATTCTCGAGGCGAGAGACTTTTGTGCGTATGTACTTCGTCCTCTCTCAGTCGACAGCTGGGTGTGATGTAAAGCTGATGGTATCTCTCCTTCGATTTCAGGTGCAGGGGCGACCGGTGAGGCGACTCGTCCATCTCGACCGACTGAAAGACCTCTCACGGATTCACACGTGTTCCAGGTCGAAATGGCGGCCACCTTACTCCCGCCGCCTTTTGGAAGTTTCATGCACGCACTGCCAAGTACGGTCTCGAGGAAGCGAAGCGATCATACTCCATCGAAGCCCACACCGCGTCGTCGCTCGTGCGCATCATCCAAGACCACGGATGGGCGGATGACGTCGATCTCGTGGACGGTGGTCACGTCGACCTGTTGTTCACGGATGAGAAAGAGGAGGAGATGCGCCACGATCTCAAGGCAGCAGAGATCGCGGGTTGGCCTTTGGAGGGTGTCATTACGTTGAGCAAGGAACAAGTCGAAGCTGTGAGCGTTCACCATTATCGATCGATCGATTCACATTCAACTTTTTTCTCCTTCCCGTTACTACTCGCGCATCCCTCAGACGTTTGGCGCGCATCAACCTGCGGTGAAGATTCCAGGTCACAACCTCTGGCCGCTCAAGCTTGTCACGAAACTGTACCAACAGGCCAAATCACATGTGGGCTCGCACTTTGATCTGGTGCTGCACACTCACACCCCCGTCACGGCGATCGAGTCTTCAGGCGGGACGACAAATGCTACGCGCGCATACACGCTATCGACTCCGAGGGGTACTATCGCCTGCAGCCGCGTCGTCCACGCCACGAATGGATATGCATCCCATCTCCTCCCATTCTTAGCCGGCACGCAGGGAATTGTACCTGTTCGTGGACAGGTCATCGCGACGCGCGCCTCTGTCGGTAAGGACGAGATCAGGACGAACGGTTGGTCCGAGAATGGCGGTGAGGTAGCGTATTTGCTTTCCTCTAGCCTCTGCCTTCATTTTACTTATTTTAACCTCTCGATTTTTTGTTTGTTACTGACACCTGTCTGCATCTCTTGTCTCTAGCACTCCGAATACTGGTTCCCGCGTCCGGTCAGGATGGAGACGGAGAAGCCTCTGATTATCCTCGGTGGCGGACGTGAAGCTGCTCTCCCTGCCCTGGAAGCGTACGTCGACGACGATACGACATGTCACCCTAGCGTTGGGGAAGCTCTCAGGGCATTTTTGCCGAGGGTGTTTAAAGGCAAGTTTGAACCACGGCAAGAGCCCGAGATGGAATGGGTGCGTATTTGCGTTGCCTTTGTGGTTTCGTCGTGATCTGATCATGATCACGCTGTTTTACAGACCGGCATCATGGGTTACACTGCGATCGGGGAGCCGTTTGTAAGTATGAACCATTCATTTTCGTCCCGCCCGTACGACTTCGTATTTTCTAACCTGTTGATTGCCTTTTTGTCGGGTGTATGACGCTCGCAGGTCGGACCTATCGATAGATTGCCCGCTGTACGAGGAAACGATGTTGCTGACGCACAAAAATACGCTGGCCAGTACATCGCCGCAGGATATTCGGGACACGGGATGCCACGCGCGTTCGCATGGTAAGCAGCCGTTTCCCTCTCTATCTTATCGTGTGCTCTTCGAACGTACGAGATGACCTGCCTCTTTTCCCTTCCCCATTTTCTCTCTCCAGCGCTGAGGTGGTCGCACAAATGATCGTAGCAGAGCTGGTCGGTAAAGAGTGGATACAACCCGAGTGGCTTCCGACACGGTATCTCACTTGGATGGAGCGCGAGACGCAGACGGTGCTGCCTAACTAGAATGCTGAAGTTGACATATTGACTATATGGTGCCGCCTCCCTATCAACGATGGTTGATTCATTCGTCTCTTGGCACAAGGAACTGCAAGCTGCGATTAAACGAAATGTAGCGGTACAACACATTCAACTAGAAGGGTCACGACAACTCCCCTATGCTTCCGCTCGGCCCTGGTCCTTGTCGCCGTGCTCGATCGGGTAACCCGAGGTTGTATCAGGTGCGTGGGTAAGCGGAAGTCCTTTCATGAATAAGGACGCCAGGGCTCCGACGGCGCAGATCGCCAACAAGACCTGCCACAAGACCGCCAGACTGCGTGCGAACGCGGCTTGGACTTCGGACCTGAGGTGTGGAGGAAGTCCCGCGAGCTCAGGAATGAGCGCATAGGGACCAATGGTGGCGCTAGTTGAGCCAAATTGACTACTGCCGTTGAACGACGCGGGAAGTATCTTTGAGAGTTCGTTTTGGAGGACGGTGCTCCCGATCGTGACGCCCCAAACCTAATAGATGGATAGATGTCATCATCCAGTAGAGACCACGAAGCAAGCACGCCAACGGCCAGAACGGAGGTTCGGAACTCACGCTGGCAAACGAACGGAGGAACCACATCCACGCGAGCGCGGGTGCGTTTTGCAAGGCAGACAGCGGTGCTTGGATGGGGTACATGGTCGTCGCGTAGAGCGACCTAGATGCAAAATGGAATGGGGGGAGGTAACTTCGTCAGCATTTCCTCACTCGAGCAAGTTCATGTCACAGCCCCTGGACTGGACGGGATGATAGACGTACCCAGTACCAAGACCAAGCAAAACCAAGTACCCCACTGACGCCGCGATCCCAGTTCCCATCGTATCCGATGCCGAGTCTGTCGTAAGGGCGCTCAACAGACCCATGGCGATGATCACGACCGCCCAGGCAGCCCACATCTGGGGCCTGTATCGACCTGTTGCTTTCACTGATATACCGACGAGGATAGCCGCTGGCGCGAATGCGCAGAGGCCGAGAGTGTAGACCCCGGATACGACGGGCGAAACGCCCTTGCAGGCTTGAAAGTAGACGGGGAAGAAATCTGTGGGTATGGTGAGCGGGGCTGGATGGCGATGATGTTCAAAAGATTGACTTACAGACGACGGCAAACATGTTGAGTGCGATGCAGAACGTCTGGATATATCTGACGGGGAACAGAGCTGGAGTGACAAAAAAAGAAGTCTCTAAAAGGGGCCTCTTACCCACTAATACTGGTTGCATTCCTCATTAGCACCATCGGCACCTAACAGATAAAGTGCGTGTCAGAGACGACACGCTTATCAGACGAGAAAGGCAAGCGGAGGAGTCACATACAAGTGGGTGCGTTGCAACGGTAGCCTCGTAGGTGATGAAGAGAATGAGGCCGAGTAGGCCAATAACGATGGGAACGAGCACTATGGCTGAACCCCACGGAGCTGTAGTACCGCCCCATGTCAACCCGATTGTGTATGCGACGGTGCTCGCAATGACGAGAAAGTTTCCTCTATTGGCAGTGGGAAACTAGTGAGCCTTCCCAGCGCACCCTGTCATGATCAGACTCACATCCAGTCCATACGATTGAATTTGGCTCGATAACTTCCAGGGGGAGTTGGTAGATCCAAGAAGAAGATGACGGAGAGGGACGCAATGAACGCGATGGGGAGATTGAGGACTAGTTCTCTCAACGTTCATTTCAACGTCATCATGATCGAATGTCATCATGCTCACAGAACAGCCAACGCCAGTAACCTCGTGCAGCGAGGCTACCTCCGACTATCGGGCCCGTCGATGCAGCAATGCAGTAAACGCTAGGAGAATAATGAGTACCGTCATCCCGGGAACATAATACTAAGCCTCACAGTCCGAATAGCCCGGTGTAGATGCCACGCTGCTGTAAGGGAACGAGATCGGCAAGGATGATGCCGGTGAGAGACTGTATGCCTCCTCCTCCCAAGCCTTGTACGGTTCGGCCTGCGATGAGCATGTTCATGCTATTCGCACCACCACAGACGCCACTGCCGACTGCAAAGAGCCCTATCGCTATCAAAATGGCAGGCCGGCGGCCGAACGTTTGAGCGAGGCCACCGCTCATCGGGAGGAACGCGGTCGACGAGAGAGCGTACGCAGAACCGACCCAGACAAACTGGGAAGCTCGTAGCTCATGCGAGATGGTAGGAAGTGCCGTGGAGACGGACAACAGCTCCAGGGCAGACAGAAAGAGGCAAACACACATTGAAACGAAGATAAGCCAGAACCTGGGGCCATTGGTAGACGGTGCCGCCGTAGAGACGGAGACAGGCGCGTCGTTAACACCATGTTCCGAGCGGTCGGAAGCGCGGACACTGAGCGAGTTGCGACCGTCGCTCGAGTGCGAGGAGATAATGACCATGCCTTCTCTGTGCGCTGGTGTCGAAAAGAACGAATAGAACTACCAACGAGCAACCAAAGAGGCATCGTTAAATAGAGCCTTGGTGCCCGGCATGCCCGATATTTTGTGGAGCTAGCCATGTGAGGAGAACTATGATGGCACATCTGGCAAACCATCAAGGAATACTCTGCATCGATGATCAGCGAACTTGATGACACGGTGGACAGTTCTTCTCCTTGCCTCCGTGATCACCGCACCACTGGCACCCAAGAATCTTCGAAGCTGTCCAATCGTGCGGCAAGAACGGGATTTCATGCGACTGGACGCATTCAGCAATGTCCGCGCCATTCTGATCCCCACAATGTCAAAAGTATGTGTCTCCTTCGCCACCGTATCCGTAGCAACGGCCCAGTTCTGTGGTTTCGACGACGATAGCATCAGTCACCTCATGATAAACGTTGAGCGACCATGCGAGTCGAAGCTCCTTTCGCCCACTTGCTGTTACGGTTCTTTAGCGTCCTGACTCGCACGTCGACCATGCATTTGACGCCAGGCCGGCTGCTAGAAGCTCCAAATTAATGAAATCAATATTGAATGTGGCGCCGGTGGTGGGCTCGGCTGGTTATAATTCCGAGATGTATTCGAGTTGTTCGTTCCGGCCCGGAGACGATCTCTTCAATTGTTCAAGTTTCGCATGGCAAAGACTCGAAGCACCTCCTGTTTGATCGGTTGGCCCCCACACAGAGGGTTCTCTACTGACCTGCGAATCGTTGTTGCCATAGCGGAATATTTGTGACCATGACAGTTCTGGCAGAGGTCAAGTTTGTCCGCTGAGAGGATCCCAAACATGGAATTTGTAGATTAATTACGGTGCATGGTACGCTAACGCATATATATACTACGGACAGACACGAAGCCTCATCAATATGATACATTCAAAGGCGACTATACCACCTCAAATCTTGGGGATCGTACGTGAGCAGGCGTAACAAAGGCTGGCAGTTCCGCTACCGTACTACTCCCATCGCTCATCCAGACGGACGATCGCGAAGAGTTCCCGCTCCACGGTGGTTTTTTGCCAGGCGGTTCCGGTTCTATAGAAAATTGGCTGATCTCGCCGAGCTCGATGAGCGAGGTGATCTGGAGTGCGTCCTTCCACGGGTTTCCGTCTTCGTAGTCTTCGCAAGATAGCTTTTCATGATTGATGATGACTCTGCCAATCTACCATTTTCGACCCTTCGTCACGCAAATGACGCCGCGACAGAAAAAAAGGCGACCTACAGAAACCCAAAGAACGCTCACAAGGCAGCTGTCGGTCCGAGGGGTGAACAAGGAACGTTAATCTACGATGCAGGTTTGCACGCACTAGTAGGTGATGTTCCCGCTCATGCTTGGCCGTATGATTCCGAGTGCACAGAGCGTCAAGAACAACATCACAACTGGCAACTTATCAGCGAAAGAATGTCGACGTTAATGCAGACCCTCACTTGATATTGCCAACAAGGATAGAACAGTATCCCGTATCACCACCCGCCCAATGCCTTGTTGTGTCCATTTGGCTGGGAGATAGATATACCTGGAAAATGTCATGAAGAATATTACAATATGTGTCGTCATAGTCGTCACCCTGTTCCGAATTGTGCATGCCCGCCCTCAGTATATATACATTCGCTTTCAAAAAGTCTAGTCTCACCCAAAATAAGCGTTCCCAGGTGGGGAGCTCCGGATGATGCACGTGTCCGAATGTCTGACGTTGGGCAGAGTGAAGCGTGCGCTGATTACCATAGACGTTGCTTGGCCACAAGCAAACATGATCAATATTAACAAAATGATCCGACTTCGTAGGAAGAGAGCATAGACTATATTCATTAACTTGCGATCAGTCTTTGAACAACAGATCGTCTATGAGCACTTACTGCGATGCATGAAAAGTCCTTGAGCAGATATGAGGAGGAACTGGATGACGACCGCCTGATAACTGAACCAAAATCTACATCCAGCAGGTGACGTGCGGATTCCACTGTACATCCGGAAAGTGAAGTAAACGTTGAATCTGAAAAGCATGTGTTTGCATGACAACAGACAGACATAACTTGAACGTTCCACTCACATCTGACTAGCCATCCCGCTGTACCTGGCAAGCACGTATAGCCGTGCGAAACAAGAACGCCGAATCTTCCTAAAGTTGTAGATATGATTCAACGAGCGCAAGCGTGCGACGTGTGGGCAAGCTTACGGCCAAACAAATGTTACCTCGTCGCGAATGAGGCATAGAAAATCCACCACCATGATCGCCAACGACACCGCTGCAATAAGAATAGGTGAGAACTCGATACGTTCGATCTTTGACGAGCGAAATGCCGACTTACAACTGAAGACGGCGACTTTGAAAGCCGGACCGCTGTCGGCAGACATGGGGGAGATAGTCAATAAAATGAAAGACTATGGTGAATTATTAAAGGGGGGAACAGGACGAGTTGATCGGTGGGATAGGGGAACCAGTGTTGCTCCACAACAACTGGACAAAGCCAGCAGAGACTCAGAGACCCCCAATGGCTAAAATTGCGCCGACGAGTCCAACCTTATCTAGCAGAGCGTCAATTCAACGCTTACAGTTAGCCACAACTACGTAACATGTAAATGTGGCGCCCGAATGTGACTGGTCAACTTGTTCGGCAGCGCTGTTGGTCTGAATCTCTCACCGCAAACAAGTCCCTCAGCCTGCATCATGGCATATTGTGTAAAGAAAAAGTCACCTCATGACTTCCACGGCGATGGGACCTGCTCTCGAGAAACTGAGCACGTTGTGTACACGGCCAATTGCCGTTTTTGAACCCAGAATATTTGACGAAAAAGATTTTTGGGACCTTGGGCCGGTATGAGCCGTAGGTCGGAACCATATGTATCTAATCACGAGGCAATTTACTGTGTGAATGCCCGACCATGGCATAATCCGGGTCTCCATCGCGAAACGTTGGGACGGGATTCTGTCCATATCAATTGAGTATAATGTGGATATCAGTGGGCCCTGCTTTACTGGCCATAAGACTGACAAATTCCTGCACGTCAAGCCTATACCACAGTGTCCGCATGTAGGGTCAATGTTATCTGGGCCCATCAACTTGACATACAGTGTTTGTCATATACACTGTGGGGGCTATCAATATAGCACGATGTCGATCTTGTCCAGACTCGTCCAGTGACTTGCAATACAACATAACGCAGGCTTTGTAGTTTACAGCGAAAGCAGGGGAAATGATGAATATCATGACACAGCATACATACAACTGATTGGCATATCATAACAAGCATAGTACAAGTTGACAACATACAAACGACTGGTGTGATGGGAGGTAAACGACCGCTTCAGCTGCCGAACAATGAGTAAGGGTAAAATAAGGCTACATGCTTGCAAAACATGTCCCACAAGAACACCGGCGCCGGCTCGGTTACATCGTCCTTTATGTCCGCTCCAGCAGAACTATTGCTTTCCCTGTCACCGTTCATCCACTCTTCAACGAACTGTCCTCCCAGCGGAATAGTGGGATTCCAAGAGTACCAGTTCCCATGAGGAAACATCGGAAAAGCGGCGATAAATGCCATCCAAAACGCATCAAGACCCCACTGCCACATAGGCGAAGTGCTTGTTTGTACTTCATTGACGAGCCACTGCTCGATTTCCTTAGAAAGCGCCACCCAGTGTTGAGAGTTCTTTGGATCGAAGGAGTGTGGTAAAGGTAGAAAGGAATGTGAGACCTCGTTGATTGACTCGGAGCTGTCCTGCCATTCCCTTTGGGCATGTGAGGTAAACGGTAGCTGCTATCCATTACAATCGGCTTGATGAACAGCGGGGAAACTGACTCACGTCATGAGAATAAGCTGAAGATTCGGATTGGAAGGTGCTCCATGCTTTAGTTCGAATAACTGGAGCAGTAACTTTGTTGTACTCCTCATCCATAGATATAGATATTTCGATAGGCTAATATATTTTTTTATAAGAATGCCTTTCAGTACACCATTTTCCGGGGGAAAGACAATTCGAGTTTGGATACGTACGACATTTTTGTGGATGAGGTTCTTTGGTACTGGTCCAGAAAAGTAGATAGTAACCACTAGGGGTTGCAAGAATGCAGATTCAGAGACATATTCAATGTCAGGATAAACAGTGGTCTGAAGAGCAGGCAGACTGGTCATTTGGAAGTCGGGTGTCGTGTCATGCGTTTACATGGTGTGCGTGAGAGTCGTTGCGACTTCACTGGCAGTGCTTTCACGTGATCACTCTATTCTCTCTGCTTTCGACATCCTCTGCATTCCCGAACCCTCTCGATCCTTCGCAATCCGCTGTGTCGATGACAAAGAAAACTACTGCCGAACGCCTTGTTGATGACTTCAGTAGGTTCTCTATCCAAATGCCGATTTATACTTGTTGATGGTATGCTAGTCTTCGAGTATGTGTCCGGAAGAAATCCTTCTAGCGTTTATTGCACGGCTTGCCCGAAGGCTAATGGAAGTGCGGGCCGCATTATACAGCTGAAGCATCTTGAGGGTCATGCCAAGTCCTCTATCCACCAACGCTACGTGAAATGTAAAATACGCAGTCAAGCTATCGTTTCGGGCCGTCTTCCTAGTTCCAACTACACGGAGGAATTTGTGCCTGATCCATGGGCTGCAGTGTCTTCGTTTACTTCACATTCCGAAGCCATGGACATCGTTCAAGTTGATTCACATCAGCTGGACAAAGATATTGATATTCCAATGGTCACCGATGAGGGGGAGGTGGCCCCTCAGTCCGAGTCAGTCTTTGGGACAGAGGAGTCAGATGAGAGTGGGCTCGTCCCACTAAATGATCTGTGGAACATGATGTCCAATAGCCGCTACCGATGCATTGATAGCACTCAAGATCTTTTCCAGGAGCTTCAAGATGCGCTTGCATCGGGCGAGCCGCTTTTCTCGACGCCTCTCGCACCAGTCAAACCCTATTCACTACCACGTGGTGATATCGCCATGGATGGAGATGATGATTTTGGTATCGAACTTCCGGACGGTGAGTAGAATTTACGAGTATGTGGATCATGGTGGATGATGATATGGATAGATGATGATACAAAGGAAATCTCGCCCTCCAATTCCTTAAAAGATCCATCCCCCAACGATCCAACATACCCGTGGCCAAGCAAAGCGGTTTGTTTGCAACCATGATACCGTTAGTGTTCTGAAGCTGAAAGTGGTTTCCCTAGCATTTCTTGACGTCGTTACTATTCAGCTCCCCACGACTTCCTTTCTCTGATCCTCAGAAGAAGGCAGTTCTTGATTGGGCGAAACAACTTGGTGCACGCGATTTACCAACCATGCATGCACTGAAGCGATGCCATGAGCAGGTCAAGAAGGTAGTCGGTGATCCCACAGAGAAGATCATCTCGCCGTTCGGAAATGTATTCTATATGAACGATGTTGCAAAGGCCATTGCCAGGGTATGTAGCAAACTCATAATTCGTGCATGATGTTAACTTATGCGGTCGGAGCCCAGGACTATGCGAATCCCCTCACCCGATTTGCAATGCAGGATTTTCCGGAGGATGGTGGTGATCGAATGTCACAGGTTTTCCATGGGGCGAAACTGTTGCATGAGCTGCCGTCTCCCCCATCAGTCCGTGTTGATTGCAACATATATTTTATTGATGAGTTGCTGCAGGACATGTCTGGTGGATATTTTATCCCCGAGCGCTTCTTCCTCGCGTCATCAAAAGTTGCATCTGGGGGTCTGAGTGATGGGCACGAGGAAACAAAGGAGCTTTTTGCTCTTGGGCATGCTGTTCAGCGCACAGAGGCATGATACGTCTATCACTTACCTTGATGCCATCAATGACATCATTTTCATTTTCAGGCTGGCTTTATCGTGAATGAAGAAAAAGAGATCATGCCGACATCGCAATTCAAACGATCATATGAGGACATTGCTTTTCGTGCCTCCGAGCTTGCGTGCGGATTAACGGAATCATCTCGGAGATTCGCATCGCTAGAACCCAGCCCATGGAGAAAGAAATCTGGTGGTCGGATGGTGCATAACGTCCCACTCATTATCTTTATGGATGACGTTTCGGGCAACGTCTCCAAACAATGGAATAAACACTATGTAATATATATGTCAAATGCCAACCTTCCCCGGACAATGTTGGATCAGGAGTTCCATGTACGGTTCGTTACGTCTTCTCCGCACGCATCTCCTATGGAATTGATGCATGGGATGAAGGAATCAATATCGTACGTCTTCCTTTTCACCCCTCTTCATTGTGTTCAACATTTTTTCTAGGAATGCTGCCGAGTCAGGGATCATCACTTGGGATTGCCGGTATCAGGAAGAAGTCATGTTGATCCCCCACGGACTCTTTCATGGGGGAGACAATCCCATGCAAGCGGAGGAGTGTAGCCAGGGTGGTTTGGCATGCAACTATTCTTGCCGAACCTGTCATGCTGGCGGGACAAAGGAGTATAAGCAGTCCGATGAGGGATACTTTAGCTTGTTCCAGGTGAGTGTTTCCCTCTGAGTCTCGTATTTTCGCCAACTTGCTAATGCTATAACTGTGACAGCCTGGAGCTATTCGCACGCCTGAGGGGACAATAGAGGAAATCAAAAACCAGTTCACGAAAGCGATGTTGCCAGGCGCAACAGAGAAGATCAAGACATCGGTCTCAACCACTGGCGTACGTGACACGTTGTCAAGTAGCATCGTATCTACGCTCGTTGAGATGGGCAAGAAGCTACGAAAACGGCCGGCTGGTGGTCGAGCCATGCCAGAGAGTGAAGTCAAGGCCGTATTAGAAAAGGAACTTACAGATCTTCTCGGTGGAAAGGGTCTGGATGACGTCATAAACCCACTCTTGGGTATGAAAGGTCAGATATGTTACTCTCTGTCTGTCCATTGGTAACGTGTCATCTCCCAAGTCAGGCATTGTTACAGCTGGCCCGGATAGGGTCGGATGTAGACTTGGAGACGAAGGCTAAGACTAAGTATTGGCCGAGCAGACGTAACGTCTGGCGAGACCTGAAGGCTAAGGACTGAGGGTTTCGACGAGGAGGATCTCACGAAGAGTCGCTTCACTCGAAGACTCGAAGACTAAGGTTCACACCCGAAGAGGGCAGAGGCTCGAAGGCACTGAGGGACGAAGGACTCGAGGGGAATG